>JAEIFJ010000870.1:0-28185 GCA_018903435.1 Leucophenga varia
TTGATGTTCGTTATATTCTGTACCCGTAGGGTAGAAGCGAGAATGTACCATCAAATATAGAACCACCTTCATAGCTTGCAACTTATTTTTCCAATAGCGGGCATGAGGTAACCACTTTTAAACACTATTTTTTTTTTAATTTTAGAATTCGAAAGGGTGTATTAAATTGTCGGTCATAAAGTTTTTATACGTTTTTTTTTCAAAATTCCTCTATAAATTTACTACATTCTTCAATCTCTAATTAAAGAAAGGCGGAATAACTGAACGTCTTTTCTTGAATTCATTTGTATTTTCTTCAGATCGGGACTAATTTTGAGCGATTTTAGTGATTCAGAAAGAGGATCTGCCGAGTGATCACTTAACTATGCTCTTCCTTGGAATAAACGCAGTAGAGCACCCAGAAGTGAATGAGGATTAACGTAAGATGTGAAGATGCAGATAATAGGAGATTGCTGACAATTGAGATTTGTAAGAGGTTGATAGGATATTGAGAACGTCTGTACTTAATCTAAGAACTTACGAAATCAAACAAGGATGTTCCCGTGTGTTTGTATGGAAGAAGCAATTTTCAAAAAAGCTTAAATTGAAAAATGAGGGAGTTAAGCAATGAAGAACGTGATCCACGTTGATTGTTCATTTTTAACTTAACTTGAAACGAGAAGGAATGTTCTTGATATAAGAGCACATATTCTTGATATAAGAACGATTGTTCTTTAATATAAGAACGAATGTTCTTGATATAAGAACGAATGTTCTTGATATAAGAACGAATGTTCTTGATATAAGAATGAATGTTCTTGATATAAGAACGAATATTCTTGACATAAAACGAATGTTCTTAATATGAGAACGTATGTTTATTTCTAGCTTTGGTTTCAAGCCTATGGTTTTTCTCATCATACAACCCCTTTAAATCTAACGAAAAAGTGCTGTAAATAATAACATAAAGTAAAATTTGTTGTTGTTGTTGTTATTTTGTTTTTGCTTTATTTCATTTCATTTCATTTCTGTACGCTATGGAAAAATATGTTGAAAAATGATAAACTGCTCAACTGACAGTAGTCTGTCTTTTGGGTTTTTTGGGGCTCGTGTTTTGCCTTGACTTAATCGATGTGTCGAGGTACTTGGGTGGTTGCTTTTACCTTCGAAGCTCATGATGACGCTGTCTCTTGTGGGAACCTTCTTAATTCTCGAAGCTCATGATGACGCCTCCTTGTGGGAACCTTTTTCTTGTGCCATCACAGCAGCACTGAAGCTGCAACCAAGCTCATCTATGTTGCTACCATTCATCCTGTACACGATATTATGTTCTATGCATGTATGTCATCTGTTGTTGTTGTCCATTCATTTGCTATGCTGATTTGTACTTGACATACATATGAAAACAGAAAACATGTAAAAAAAAGAAGAAAATTATGGAGAAATGCTTCTTATTTTTGTTATTTGAATATCAGAACGCGTAAAACATATTTCATATATTTTTAATGTATTTCCTGATGATAATTTTGATAAAATGAAGAACGACCTTAATGCGCTAATCAGCTGTTTATTTAGAAAAACAAATATAGATAGATTGGCGTATTTCGGCTACGATTTTTATTATTTAAATTTAATTCGAAAGTTTTTATTCTCTTGAAACTTACGAGAGTTTTATTTACCACTTTAAATGTTACTCATGATTTATCGTTCCTCTGTGATTCTAGTTTCTAAAACTCCATTTTAAACTCCTTTAAAAATTTAACATTTCCATTATAAATGCTAAACCGTAAAAAATAAATATAGAGAGTCACGCAATTTGTGCAATTGCTTCTTTCGATACACTATACGAAAGTGGAATAGGTTTATTGAATTTGTAGAAACGTATGTGAAAAATTTTAAATAAATAGATTTTGAAGAATTCCATAAAATTAAAACGTACTATCTTTGAAGATGCATTTATAGCAGGTGACGTATTCCGGAAATCTTTGCTTCCATAAATTTGAAAACTTATTTTGTGGTGAATTATATTTAATTTCACCACGACAGGAGAGAAGATTACGAGAAATGGGTTAGCTTTGGTTTCGATGCATACTCAACAAAGTTTGTTAGCAAATTAGAAAGAGACAGTGACGAAATGCCTTCAGACACAAATCTTAGTTTGGTGGTCTCCAATTGATTTCATATGGAAGACAGACATACAGACAAAAGGACATGGCAGCATATTTAAAAAGTAAAATATTGCCATAAATTATTTTTGAATGATTCGGACGAAAAACTAATCAATAAGAATCAAATAAGATCAATAATATTTAGGTGTTCCTGAAGTATATCAATGTTTGAAAAGGTTAGATGCAGCTAGCTATATTATCAGTGGAATCGAACAGCTGATAGAACTGGTGGCATTGTTGTCTAAGAAGAGGGTCGTTTTTTATTTTTTTAGAGTGGCAGTATTAGAGGAGGTACTATTCCAGGGATATATGATTGGGTATATAACAGATCTGATTCTGAGTAGATTTTAGTCCCCAAGCTCAACTCATAACTTCGTTAAAAGGCGACTGGCGCCTATTCGCAAACCTCAAAAGAAGGACGCATCATGATAACAAGATGACTGATAGACTAGCATAATATGGTGTAAGCCGTGGTGTAACGACAGATCTATTTATATGTCTTTAGGGACTTGAGTGTCTGTAGGAACTATTGTGTCTAAAGCCACTGTTGTGTTTGAAGGCACTTATGTGGCTGAAGGCCATGTTGTGTCTGAAGGCACTGTTGTGTCTGAAGTCACTGTTGTGTCTGAAGGCACTGTTGTGATAGAGGCACTGTTTTGTCTGAAGGCACTGTTTTGTCTGAAGGCACTGTTTTGTCTGAAGGCACTTTTGTGTCTCAAGGCACTTTTGTGTCTTTAGACACTTGTGTGTGTCTGAAGGCACTGTTGTGATAGAGGCACTGTTGTGCCTCCTAAAGGCACTGTTGTCTTTAAAGGCACTGTTGTGTCTAAAGGCACTGTTTTGGCAGAAGGCACTGTTGTGTCTAAAGGCACTATTGTCTGGAAGGCACTTTTGTATCGAAGGCACTTGAAGGCACTGTGTGTTGGGTGCGTCTGATGGCACTGTTGTGTTCCGAAGGCACTGTTGTGTCTGAAGGCTGAGGTGCACTGTTGTGTCTGAAGGCACTGTTGTGTCTGAAGGCACTGTTGTGACTGAGGGCACTGTTTGTCTGGGAACTGTGTGTGTCTGAAGGCACAATTGTGTCTGAAGACACTGTTGTGTCTGATGGCACTATTGTGTCTTGTGTCTAAAGTCACCTGCTTTATAATTGCATTATGCGAACATTGGCTTTATAAAAAAAATAAATAAATAAATTGTCATTCAATAGAATTTAATAGGCACTTAGACAGTATACAGCACATCTAATAGTCGACTACAAAGAACTCGCTTAATTTTTTTCAATTTCTTCGTTTCAAAAGAACTAAATATTTAACAACTCAATTACAGCGAAAGTTCATGCTTGTCACCTTCTCTATTCGATCCACTTTAGCAATATTGAAATCACATACAGCAAATGACAATAAAAAAACCCTTTTTTTCTTTTATTACACTTGCTGTGATTCCCCCTACAAAAAAAAATGTAGGGCATATGCATAGCGCGTGCGATTTCTTTATTCTTTGGGTGTCTTGTTCGAGATGGTTTTTTAAAATTTTAACACATTCTAGCACTGACAAATTTACAAAGTCTCGAAATTGTATGTGTGTGTGTGAGTATCAATAAAAATCTTTCTAAGAAAATGCGAAATCACAAGCCAATCAACGAAAGTCAATTTTTTATATATAAATGTATTTTTTTTTTTTTTCCTTACTTCTCTTTAACACCCGGCCACCTTTGGTAGCCAAACACGTTTGCACACATTAGTGCGAGTAGCGCGTTTTTTAACAAAGACTGCATCAATGGAATATATGTATTTATATATTCGTTGTAGTACTTTGTCTATATGTATAAGTATATAAATACGTACTATGTATGTATATTGTGTGTCTCCATTACTATGCGCGCAATAAAAACCCAGTTTTTCCGCATAGAAAATACTAAGTAGGCGTTGCATTTCACTTCAATCTGCAGTGTTGTAAATTTTCTTGAAGTTGGCGTGAAAACTCGTTGGATTGTTGCCGTAGTTTTGTATAAAATTTATGGCTTATCGAATTGAGAAAATTGTTTAGTAAGGGGATAAAAAATATTACGAGGTTAAAAGTGTGAAATAGGATTAAAGATTTTAAATTTTTAAAATCATGCTACAAGTGAATTAAATAAAAGTTGTGTGCTAATTTGTGGTTGAGTTCTATGGAAATTTAAGTTATCCTTCTAGTCTTTTTACCTAAACTGCAAATATGCTGTGAATATTACGGATTGAACATGTTGTCTAATTATATATGTAAGGATTGTTCGGATTGAAAGTTACAGAATTGTAGATATTATTTGTGGAAGGTTTCTATCAGACGCAAAATGAATTTGCAAATGCGGAATGTCTTGGGAATAATTCAAAAGCAAGGAAACTGGTTGCTTGATGGCAGGATATGTTGAGATGTTGCAACATTAACGATATATTATGAGCTCTGAAATCTGGGAGAATCCATCACAGAATCTCCACTTCGGGAGCTCCATTTACAGAGCTTTGAGGGGAAAAAGCGGCCTTAATACCAAGAAAGATATGATAAAGTAATTTTGCTTCACGTCAACACTAGGCCGCAATGTTATTAAAAACAATCTAAATCTGCAACATTCCCCAGACGTAGCTTATTCCAAATACCACCTATTCACATACATTATACATGACCTGACTGAGCACCACCTTCATTCTTTGGAATATACAAAAAATTAGATTGATTTGAGGTTCGTCTTACGACGAGTACTTTTTCAGTGCTAGATTCTTTTGTTTCCGGAAAAGTAGAATCAAGTAGTGTTTAGCAATGGATGTAAATAGAGGAAGATAAATCTTTTTTAAAGCCAATGAGAACTAGGATGTTTAGTGGGTGTAGACAAAATGCTAGTCGATATGAACAAGAAGTGGCAAGTCAAAAATAAATTTAAACAAGAAAAATCAAGTTAACTTCGGTTGGATGAGGCCCTTATACCCCTATAACACAACATTTGACGTGGATAGACCTTCGTGTGCAGCATTTGTATTAAATTTTATTTCAAAATACTAAACAAATTAAATATATTCTTAAAAATTTAGGAATTCGCGGTCCGATTTAGACCAATTTTAAACTGAAGATTTGGCTTAATATACGAAGCATTTGTACCATATTTGAAGCCATTCGCTTTATAAATAAATTTTTTTCTTATAAGACCTTGACAAAATGTTATTCTTTTCTATGGGAGCCATATCTAAAAGTGGGCGTGGCACATTGATTTTAACATAGAAACTACACAGGACCTAGAAAAGCTTAAGTTTAAAATTTCAGCCCAATATCTTTAAAACTGAGCGAATAAACCGCGCAGCAACACACAGACAGACGGACAGACGGACAGACGGACGGACGGACAGACGGACAGACGGACAGACAGACGGACATGGCTAAATCGATTCGTCTCGTCGAGGTGATCAAGAATATATATACTTTATAGGGTCTACGATGCCTCCTTTAATGCGTTACAAACTTTCCGACAAACTGAATATACCTGTTTTACACTAGTGTAACAGGTATAAAAAAGAGAAAAAATATATGAGCAAAAGTGTTCCGAGAGTTTGTCGTCATTTCTTACTGCACTAGATTTTAAGCAAACGCAAGGACATCACAAAAAGTACCAGCTCTTATGAGAGCCTTGTGGTAGGATCTGGAACTACTACAAAGAGTGAAAGGAACGGCTTTACCACGCCTAATTTAGTTGAAGCTTTATTAGAGATGTCAGATGTTTATAAATTCACCAAGCTAAACATTGAACACAATGAAGCCTTATTTCAAGTCTCTACATTATCGGTAACCCTTTGAATACGTTAATATTTTTTAAAATCCTTTAACTGAGTCGATAATATCAAATTTCTAGGTATTCTCATTACACTGATATACCTTTACCGGTTTAAAGACCCCCACTAGGTCCTTAGTCAAACTTTTCTAAAATCTCGTCTATGTAATAACTGGCGACAGTAAAATAAAACAAGAAAGAACGTTGAAGTCGAGTATGCTCGACTGCAAGAAACCCTGTACCCAATATTTATGAATCTTAAGATCGGTTCTATTTTACTACCATACCATACCTCATTGAATTGAATTTTCATACAAAAACTTAAAAAATCTGGTATGTCTTTTGTATGGGGGTTACACCTAAAATTTTGTTGGTCCTACCCATATTGGGATATTTTATTGGAACTATCATAGACATAATTTACACTAAATTTGAACTTCCTAAAGTAAAAACAATGACGTTTTTATGCAAAAACTCAAAATTTTGGGGTACGTTTGTATGTGGGGTACTCCCAAACTGGGTCTAGAAAAAAAACCGTTTGCAAGTGAACACTTGACTTACTCAGGAGAGTCTAAGTTTCAAAATATGTTTGCCGTATCTCTTATAGTCTCCGAGATAATCTCTCTCATACGGCTGACAGCAGGACAGACAGACGGCCGGACGGACAGACAGACATAGCTAGTTCGACTCCCCCTTCCAATGCTGATCAAGAATATATATACTTTATATGGTCCATCTTGCCTTCTTCTGTCTGTTACATACAATCGCACAAACTTAATATATCCTTTTACCATTGGGTACAGGGTATAAAAATAAAAATTTTATTTAAAAAATTTGGGTTTTGGGTCACACGCTGGGCACCAGTTCAAAATTTCAGAAACCGCTTAAACACTTCCAAAATAATTTTTAGTCGTCTTTTTAATCTCTAGGTCTATTTATTCCAAAGGTATCACATTTCCGTTTTTTTTTTGTCCCCATTTAGTCACTAGACAAAATTTCCAGTAAGGGATATCCTTTATCGTAATTGACAGCAAAATAAAAAAAATTAAAAATAGATAAAATTTGGGTTTTGAATCCCCCACGTCCAAATATTGGAAACCCCTCACACGCATCTCAAATATCGGCTGTCTTTCGAATGCTCTTTATACCAAGTCCGCGGTGTTAAAAGAGATGGAATATTCGATTTTGAGCTCCAATATGGATTTAAGGTTCGAATTTCGAAAATATTTTTTAACGATCTTTCAAATGCGTTTATAATTAAATGTCTATGTATATTCATTCCAAAGATGAATCTGTGGTCGGCTAAAATAAAAAAAAAAAAAAAAAAAAAAAAGATAAAAATAATCAAAATTTTGGCACCAAATTTTTAAAATCACTTGAATACGTTTAAAATGTTTTTTTTTTTTTTTTTTTAACTACCTTTCAAATGCGCCTCATATTAAGTCTCTATGTCTTATCATCTCAGAATAGTGGCTTCTCGCTTTAAAGGCCCCCATTACCCACTGATCAAAATTTTCCGAAATCTCTTCTTACAAGTAAAGCTACCTAAGTGATACTCACAGATCTTAACGAAACTGTGCTTATATGACGGAGCTAGGAAAAAAATAGACACGTATTTTTTATATCGACTAAGGTCCAAATTGAAGTTTTGAAAACACTCTTTGAGGGTCAATAAAACATCATATTTAAAAGTCTTTATATTTGCTTCAAAACTTATTACTCGGGGAATTAAATTCCATGTCAGAATTTTCAATTTCAAAATGGCGGATGCAATATGACAACCTATCGAGCGAGTATCTAGGTTAAAGTGAATCTAATCAGATTTTATATACTATATCTTGCCATTTTGAAATTGAAAATTTTTCTGGCATGAAATTTAAAATTTTAATAATTCTTCTTTTCGTTTCAAAGTGATCTTTAAAACGTAAAACGTTTTTTTTTAAATATTCGTCTTACCTTGAGTGCAAAAGGCAGCGGAATCATGCTCCAATTTGTTGTTGTTATAAATAATAATATTAAAAAATGTTCAACTAATAGAGCTGTTTATACAGCTTAATTCTTAAATTTATTCCAACAAAATACAATATTATAAGTTTAAATTATATTTACGCTTTCACACGCTACTGTATGATTGCTGCTACAATAGATACATATGTACTTCATCATGTACAGAAGAACACTTCTTGCAGCAGCAGCCATAGCAATGGCAGTGGCAAGTAAAACGCAAAGAAGATAACTGTATGAAAATTAGAGCATAATTTTCAAACGATAAAATCACAGCAGAATTTTGCTGCATATGACGCCGCAGATATAAAGAGAAAGTAGCTTAAAACGCAAACACAAGATTGGCGTGAATCCAGCAAATCGGTACAACCTAAGCAAAAAAGGGAAGAAGAAGATACATGTATAATACTACATAGATATTTTTTTTGAAATTTCCAATAGAATGAGTATGAGAAAGAGTTTCCAAAACGTTTAACAAATCTGTGTGTGTGTGTGTGTAGCCTTTTGCAATGTATTTTAAATAGTGTCGACACCAAGTGGCAACAGAATACTACAGACAACAGCTGTAGAAGCAATAGCGGCAACGGATGGTAAAACCTCAAAATTCCACGCTCAAATGCAGCAGCTTAGAACTTTGGGTTGGGTTGCAACACATTTTTTGGGCAATGTCAATGCAGCCAAGTGCAATAAATTTTGTACATGTTTCAAAATGGCCTCGCCTCTCGCCCCTCGCCTCGTCTCGAAATTGTGCCAAAGTAAGTTGCCTACCAGCAGACAGTATAGAGACGCCAAAGTTGCCTCGGTACTGCGTATTTTATGCCGCCAATAAATTTATATTAGCGTTGGTAGCCATTTTGCATACACAAAAATGTAAAATAAGTATGTGTATGAGTGTATTTATGACGACAGCGGCATAAAGCTGAAGTAAAGTGAAGTAAAGGTTGTCTTTAAAAGTGTGACACTCCGAAAATGCTAATGTTTGCCAGTAGACAGCTGAAACAGCAGTCTGGAGATTCCCGTGGGCTTTCTCTTTATTTTTTCTTTTTGGCGCTGCTGCTGTGTAGTCAACCTACTCTTTTGTTTTTGGGAAAAAGAAAAACGAATAAATAGACTTTTTGGCATGTCAACCTAAGTGACACCACTAATTAGTTTTGTTTAACATACAATCGCACTAATTACGCAATTTAATATTGTAAATGGCGTTGGTGAATGATTTAGCTACAGACAACGTGACGTATGCGTAATATTTTTTGCTTTTATTTTATAAAATCTTAATTTGCATTTATAAATTATGCAAAATTGTTGTGCAAATTGCTCGTAGGCGTTTTTGTTAGGCACTAATTAAATAAGAACTATCTTTTGTTTTAGAATTAAATAGATAGTATTAGCAATATATAATGGATACTCGTTTGGTTTTATTAAGAATTTTTTAAGTGATTATTGCTAATCTAAATTAAGCGCAGATCTTTTGAAACGAAATGAATATCAGTTTCGAATTGAGCGAACCCAAAATCATACGATAAACATTGTAATGCCGCATTTCCACTGAGCCGCGTTTTGTTATCGCGTTAACAATTTATCGAAAACGCGGAACGGTGTTTCCATTGCGTTTTAGCGTTAGCGTTCGAGTTAAAACAGCTGATTTTGTTTGTTATGTAGTTAAAAAATTGTACAGGTTAACAAATTTTTTTCTTTTTTGAAATGCAGATTTTTAATATAACGAATGGATGTAGGTGTTGTTCCTTTAGTAACTGCTGTCCAATACGAGCATGATAAGGTAATCCGTCATTTGAATATATGCAGCTGAAGCTTTTATGTAAATGTTTATTTTTTGCGGTTCCTTTGTCAGCTGTTTTTGATAAGTATGCTCAACTTACGATTGCCAAATTATTCGAACCGATAAGTGAAATCGGTTTGAAATCGGTGTGAAATCGGTTTGAACGCGTGTTATCGAAAGTCGCGTTCAAAATTAACGCGACTTTTTCCCATACCTAACTGCCTATCTTTTTTGTATACGATTTAACGCGAGTTTGTCAAGTTTTTAACGTTAACGCGGAACGCGGCCTAATGGAAACGGGGCCTAAGATTTCTATGTCAGAAAATAAAATATTTTTTGGCCAAATCCGAATATTTTTTTAATATTACTTCTGTTATTCAAAAAAGTATGTACAACTTTGCTTTTGAAAGTAGACGTAATTATCTACATTGGAGCCCTATTGAATTTTTCACTTCCCGAGAATGCCTTACAGTTATATATTAAAGCGTTGGGAATTGATTTTTATATTATAGTGCGTTTCTGCGTTAGCGATTAAAATTTCGATCACTTGCTTTATCACCATATTTATGAAAACATCTGAAAAAATAACAGCAAATACTTTGAATTCAAACGCAATGGAAACACTGTTCTGCGATTTTTCGATTTACTATTTTATTGAACTATTACTTAGATATGAAATTATTATATAGAGTCCAGTAAAAATATTGTACATTGTTTTACAATTCGACATTTTATAGTGATTTTCATTACCTCTTTCTCAAAGAGGACTCGTCCTTATTGGCAAAACAACTGAGGCACTCGAAGCTCGAAAAAGGTCTTTCTTAAGGCGAATCTTCCATTTTCAATATCAATCGCCATGAATAAAATGTGTTAGTCTCAGACTATAAGAATGAAGCAAGACAATGTCGAAATTAATTTTCCCGAGATTCTGATGGGATTAATCTCAAGATTAAATATTAGTAAGCATATAAGAAATAAAAAAAAATTGTTGCATACTTTTTGGCGTGAACTTTGTTAATGATAAAAATTATAACAGACGAAGCGCGTAATAATGATTACAGGAAATATAGGTTGATGTTTTTTATAAAGTGCGGTAGAATTTCCACAAATACTGAATTTCTGCATAGTTTGCATGCATCATCTAATTCATTTGTGGTATAAGACTTATACCTCGTAAGAAATGGAAATTATAGATAAGTAAAATACTAGAAACTTCTTGAGTTCAAACTAGAATCTTCATTTTTTTAATATACTTAAATAAAATAGGTTGCTATGGATACATAGGGGTACACGTATTCCATCGTTCAATACCAAGAGTCCAACTCCATTTTTATGTTTACAGTCCCAAACCATAATTGAGCCGGCACCGTGCTTGACGGTTTGTCGCTCACTAATAAAAAGTTTAAACAATTGCAAAATAATTTTTTTTGAAGGTAATATGGTCAGATTAAAGAAAGATCAATGGTTTCGAGCCAGACGGACGATCTTGGTATTGGACTATAGATGCCAAAATCCAGTTACCAAGTGCAGTGCGACAAACCGTCAAGCACGGTGGCGGCTCAATTATGGAGTTAGACCCTTGGTGTTGATCGATGGAATAATGCGTAAGGAGTAACTTAGCATTCTGTAACAAAATTCCAAAATTTTCAACAAAAAAATAATAATGTAGGTCTATAAGAGGTAACCCTACTTCAAACTCAACCTTTTGCAAAATGGCAATCGGAGCTATCCATCTATATCAAAACTATATGCGATATCAAAAATGTGCAATAATAGCACAATTATGTAAATAAAATAGAATATATACAAAGCAAATAAAAACTAAGCTAAATAAATATAATAAAGAGAATCACACCATAAAAAAATTTCAATATTTGCATAATGAAGTCTTTTTTAAAATTTTATATAATTTTTTTTTTTATTGATTGCAGCTAATGCGTGACTTAATTAGAGCAAGAATCATAAGAAAAAATACTTTGGTTTGGTTTATTTAATTAAATATTAAAAAGTTTATGCCAAGGCAAAAAAAAAAAAAAAAAAAAGGCAAATATTTAGGTCAATTAGTAGAATAGAAAAAATTACGCATACGCAATGTTTGCATAATGATATAAAAATAGTGAGCAGAGTAAAAAAAAAATAAACTAAAGTTTCTTTTTTTTTTCTTAATTTTAAATTAAGTTTTTGGATGCAACACAGCAGAAAATTGAAAAGTAACAAAACTGCAGAAGAAAACATTACACATATGCGTTTGATTTTTCAAAAGAACTACCAACTTACGTAAAAAACGAACGAACACTTTACAGTCAGTTGGCAGTCAAAGCAAGTTGGCAAATTCATTAGCAGCAAGCTTACCAAAAGAACTGCATTCATGGATAGAAGAAGCCACTAATAACTTTGCCATTAAAAGTTGCATCAACAAAGCACTAATTGCTTTTCCTTATCAAAACAAGTTTAGTAAAAGATGCACACACACACACACACTCCCTTGAAAAAAAGGACACACACATGTGTGTAAGTGTTTATATGCTAAAATCCACAAAAAAAAAGAAAGGAAAAAACGACTCCCTCAAAAAAAAAAAAAAAAAAAAAAAAACAAAAAGGATAAAAAGGATAAAATCAAAAAGAATACCATTTTGCGAGAAATAGTGTTCACATCAAATGTAAAGCGTCTTGTTAGCTCGAAATTAAAATAAGTTTTATGCAATTTTCGAGAAGCTTCTTGTTTGCGGTGCGTCGCTGTCATTTGGTTTGGTTTGGTTTCGTTAGGTTTGCTCCAGTTTGTCTTTGGTGTTTGTCTGTCTGTCCGTCTGTCTTCTGTTAGTGACCAGCTCACAGTAAATGGGTGTGAACGCATTGGGCGTGACATGTGTATAGTACACATACATGAAGTTTGTAACTAGCAACTTTATTTTTATTATAATCTATTTTTTTTTTTTTTGTATAGAAGTGCAAAAAGGTATTACGATTTTAATAAAATGTTTGTAACGCATTGAAACGGAAGAAGCATACAATCTTATATTATTTTAATCAGAGTTGGGAATGTTTGCGATCAACTCTTACTACCACGGAATTAATTTTCGCCTTTTACCATTTTTTGTGACCTTCAAGTAGACCGTCAGCGCCTAAAAGTTTACTTTGAATTTTTTATGAGAAAAAGATACTTTTTCGTAGATTACCTATAATATCGTGTTTTAAACATGCTTTTCTTCAGAAATTTTTCAACAATAGATTAAAATTATAAATAAAATTTTTAACGAACCTTAAAAAAGCAATTACAAGCATAATGTAGTATCTATACGATTGCTTATTTTCGAAAATATCGAGTATAATTTTACCAAAAATATATGAATTTTTCGGAAGATAAATATATTAAGCGCAAAAAACACTTTATTTTGCTTATGTGATACAACGTTTTGGAGGCGATTTAGCTGCTTTTGCAGTGGTTTTCATTTTCGCATCTGCCGTTTTTTGTGACATTGAATTCTTTTCGGGTCATTTTTGTACTTTTTTTTTTTTTTTTTGATTTCAGCACTAAAAATTACCTGTTTTTTTATCAATTGCAACGAATTCATAACATGTTGAGGCTAGTAAAAAATAAATAAAAAGCTGAAAAAAAAATTGTATTGCCAAAGTTGAAAATGCACTTCATGAGTAAACCGAATTTGCTTGATGCATTGTTTTAGAGGTCTATAAGTAAAATTGCATTGTTGCTTTTCAAATGAAACCAGTTTGCGACTCATCAAAGTATTATTTTCTTTTATTATTTTTATTTATTTTCTAGAAAACTTTAATGCTCTGTGGGCACCATTATATTAAATTGTTCAATAAGGAATGTCGTATTTTTTCAATAGATGGCGACTCTTTAACATATCTTAGGTTATACTAATCGCATCGGGTCATAATGTACGGCGATTTAAAGAGGACACCCAGACTGTGTTGTAATCATATGTTTCAGTCTCAAGTTATAGCGCGCCAAAGATGGAGTTCACAAGCAAAAAATTCGACATATTTTACGTTTTTACTACCTGAGAGGTAAAAATCCAACGAAGGCAGTCGAAAAATTTTTCAAGTTTATGGGCCCGATGCTTTAACGATTCGCACAACACAGCGTTGGTTCAATCGATTTTGTTCTGGTATAGTGGATGTCAAAGATGTACCCCTCGTACTGGTAGGCCAATCCTCGTAGAAACCGATAAAATAGTCGAAATCATCCAAGTGGACCGGCATGTTAGCACTCGTTCGATTGGCCAGGAACTGGGTATAAGACATACAACCATTTGGAACCATTTGCAGAAGATGGGATTTCAAAAAAAGCTAGATGTTTGGGTGCCACACGAATTAACGCAAAAAAATCTTTTGGATCGCTTAAACGCGTGTGATACGCTGCTGAAACGGAATGAACTCGACCCATTTTTAAATCGGATGGTGACTGGAGATGAAAAGTGGATCACTTACGATAACGTCCAGCGAAAATGGTCGTGGTTGAAGAGCGGCGAGCCGACCCAAACCATCGCCAAGCCCAGATTGACTTCCAAGAAGGTTTTGCTGTGTGTGTGTGTTGGGATTGGAATGGAATCATCCACTATGAGCTGCACAACTATGGCCAGACGCTTAATTCGATCATCTACTGCGAGCAACTCGACCGTTTCAAGCAACTTGACCAGAAGCGGCCAGAATTGGCCAACAGGAAGGGTGTAGTGTTCCACCAGGACAACGCTCGGCCTCACACATCTTTGATGACCCGTAAGAAGCTACGGGAGCTCGGATAGGATGTCATATCGCACCCACCGTATAGTCCGGCACACCATTGTGGTTCATAAAAAAAATGAAAGTATTATATATAAACAATAATATTCTTAAAAATCACAAACTGGAAGGAAAATTTTTATGAGTGGTTTAAAAACTAGCTAAAAAATGGACAATGTGTCAGCATATTTCCATAAAAACTAGCTAAAGACAAAATTAACTTCTTGAATTAAAAATCGCTCAAAAAACTCGGATGATGAACCTTTCATTGTCAGATTTGAGCAATATAAAGCGGAATGATCTTGAAACCTAGACGTGAGGAATTTCTCAGAACATTTTAATACCAAATTTTTTGTTTGCAAAATCACTTCAAAGCATATAAAAGAAACAGGTGGCCGAGGAGAAAACCTATATTCCCCACACAATTAGCATATAAATGCCGTTTTGCTACCACTAAACAATCTCGAAAGAGAGCCTTAAGTACATGATAGGCTCTGGAGGATCAAAGCCAACCAGTACAGTTAAGGAAAAACCGTAGTTTGAGGGACATAAGAGAGAGAGATAGCTCAGCGATTCCAACTGCTAAAGTCCAAAGTGCCTTAGTCTACTCGATCTAAGTGCAGGACACCCACAGAGGAAGTAAGGGATACCTAGTCTGGTTGTAAGGGATACCTAACCCCCAATGGGCCAGTGCCCTGTGATGGCGGTTGATAGTCTCGCTAGATCTTGGCAGGAGTTCAACAGTAGAGTTCTGGTACGTTTGGGGTCAATTATGGGCCAAATAAGCTTAGCCTTTCTGCAGCTGTTCATATTTTGCCAATTGTTATTGCCTAAAGAGAAGAAGTCATTGAAAATGAGGGCGACCCCTAGCGCTCAATGGGATCTGAACCGTAACTGGCTGTGATTCATCCGATGAAAACCGTCTAGGCAGTTTGTCTGCTTGCTCCCGGAAATATTACTATGTCCAGGGACCCATGAGAGGCAAAGTGTGTTATGGCCCGACCGGTTCCCACAGCTATGGGTCTCACAGAAACCACTTTTCATAATTCTGAGAGCCAGAAAGAAAAGCATATATTTTAGTACGAAAGTTATAATTCACATGTTGAAGGTTCGTTTTTTATTCGTTTGAGCTTTTGGAATTAAATGTCATAAAGATATTTTTAAAACCGAAAGGAGAGATATTTGTTATTCAAATCCTTTAATTTTATTCACTGTCAATCTGTGTCCTTGAAGTGTATCTTATAGTCGTGTATTCCATTGATTATAGCATACTTTCTTGTCATTGGCGCGCAAAAGACTCTATCAGAAACATTGCAGCACATTTTGTGATTTTACTTTAAGTTTGAAGTTTTTGTTTTTTTTTTTGCTTTAAGTACCTAAAACTAAGCACTGCAAATGCATTGCATATGTTTGACTTTGGTTTGTGTTCGTTGCAGCTGAGCGCGTACTTTACAAATGTGCTTTCTAAAATAGAAAAAAAAACCGAAAAGTGGCAAGGTGGCAATAAGGGGACAACCGCAGTTCACGCTCATAGCAAACTTTGACAGTTTGTCAGTGCAAAAGTCTGCTGTAAAAGGTGAAAAGCAGCAGCAAAAATATATATTAAAATTCTCGTATGTTGCTGAATTAAAAGTAAAATGTAAAAAGTTTAAGTTGCCTTAGTGTCGAGCAAAGCTTTTGTTTTTTTTTGTTTTTTATTGCATATGTCCAGGCGCTTTAGGGATTTGAAGTATGTGCATTTACTTTGTTACAAATTCTAACACTCAAATCATCTCCTCTTTTGAGAAAAAAATTAATGCATTACAATTATTTCAACACCTTTTTTATTTATTTTTATTATTTATTTATATGCGAGATACAAGATACATTTAATCAATAAATATTCATGCATACTAATTGCATACAACCGTTGCCAATGTTATTATTTAAACTACCTCATTGTATCTACACATGAACTCGACGTTCATACAATTAATGCGCTTTTCAATTAATAATAAAAATTTAAAAAAAAGGAAATAAAATAAAATAAAATAATGGAAAAAATAAAAAACTTTAAAAAATAGGAAAAGCGAAATCAATTAATTTTCATTGACTCCGTTGTACGTACCTTTTTTTTGTTTGATGCAATGACGATTATGTTGCCGGCAGTGCAGGAAATACAGTGCAGTCAGCTGTTGCATTTATGACACAATTGTGCAAACTATTTTTGTTGGTTCATTTTATTTTATTTAATATTATTTAATTTTTTTTGTCGTTTCAGTGTCGGTCTTTACGGGTAAGATACATAAGGCGTATTCATAACACTGTGCGACAAAAAAAAAATAAAAGTTGAGAGTGCTCGGATAGCTTATAGTACGGCTTGTAGATCTGGTCGAGTAAAAGTAAAACTGTATAATTCGAATCTTCGGGGAACCCCCAAAATCAAAATCATGGGTAAAAAAAAATTGATTTTTCAATCTTTTTTTCACTTAGAGAGCAATAATTCAGTAAATTAGGAATCTATTTTTATTTTTTAACATGTTTTAGGAGAGAGAGAAGGAAATATATTAACTTCGTTGGAACCAAAGCTTAAATACCCGTCATATGATGGGAAAAATAACTTTTCTTGAATGAATATGTGGGTTGAATTATGTGCTTTAATGATTTTACTTCAATCCATTGTACAATAAGTAGTTTAAAAATATTTTGAAATAAATCGCTTCAAAAAATAAAATTTTTTTGTACAAATACTCAAAAATAAAATGTAAATTTCTATGAGGGTTACTTGTTATAGTGATCCCATCTAAAACATGGGTCCTTCTTGAAATATGGGCTGCTATTAGAAGTGTTTTTACCGCGTTTGATACAAATCGCTTTCAAAATAAATTATTTATCTTATGAAAAATGAAAAATTGGCGGTAGATTCGTATGGGGGCTACACGCTATAGTAGTCCCACCTCAATCATTGGTCCTTTTTGTCCATTTTTAAAACTGAGCAAAAGAATCGTGTAGCTACAGACGAACAGACAGACGGATAGACAGACTGACGGATCTGGCTAGATCGACTCGTCTCGTCGAGCTGATCAAGAACCCATATACTTAATGGTGTCTCCTTTTATGCCTTACAAACTTTTTGACAAACTGAACAATTGGAAATAATCGATTGTTGATGATTGTACAAAAAATTGATTGTTGCTGATTAATCACGATTATCACAAAATGTTTTTGGATATAATTTTTGGATTTTATAATATTTCCGAAACTTAATATAACTTTAAAACCTGGGAAGAGCTATCTTTTCACTCTCATCGATGCCGAGGTCCTCTATCAACTACTTGATAATTGATTGTTAATTAATCAATTATTGATTATTCAACTAATTCATCAGTTGGTTATATAAGTTAATCGATTGTTCCTTGATTTATCGATTAATCACACAGTTATACCTTTCACACTATGTGTGACAGGTATAAAAACTTAGACCTTTCGAACAGTATACCTAATATATAATGATATTACCGATCCTATCTTTCAAATCGTTCCAAAACTATCTTAAATATCAACATAACACCTTTTCAGTTTTAATTAGGGATAGCTCATGGAAGTTCAGAGCAACTGAATAGAATGGTTAATTTTATGCTCAAAGGTTTCGAGGCTAAGGAATACGTGGTATAAGATCACTAGAATATAATGAAGTTTTTAAAGAGTATAGTTCTCAATGGATTAGGCTAGTATCAATCCGTGTCATTCGTGTAAGGGTACCTCAAGAGTGTTTGGTTGCAATGTATGATTCCTACTTATCCTGATTATAACTTCTTTTGTCGACGACACTGCCACCTTCTACAAAGCTAAATGAGTGAGAGCGAGAGCAAAACCAAAAAATTTTGAGTAGCGTAGCATTTTCAAACGCTGATGATCTTTTGTGCCCTAATCCGCCACCGAGTAGCTTGATATATTTTCTGAAACATTAAAGTGTACAATACGTATTCTCTACAATAACAAAACGAGTAAATCCAAACAACAATTAAATGTGCCACGTACAGAAAAACAAAAAACAAAAAAAAAAAAAACAAAAAGGGAAACATAATTTTTAATGCTGTGGCATATTCGGAATTGATATTGTCCTCATTGTCCTCTTGTACAACCCCTTTGACACTTTACATGCGACTACATTTGCATTTAATTAACGCAAATGCATTTCATGTTACTATTGCTGGTTGCAATTTTTAATATAATCATTATAATTATTTAACATTTTGTATAATTTTTGCGACATTTTTCGTTTGCAGCAAAAAATGCATTTGAATGCGAGAGTGGGCTAATATGTAAAAATAGTCGGAGCACCACATAACTATAAGTCTTGAATCCAAATTTTTCATGATAGAATTCACTTTCAAAATTGCGAATGCAATATGGCGACCTCCTAGTAACAAGGTGAAAGTGAATCAGATCAGATTTTATATTTTTGGAGGCCATATTGCAATCGCCATTTGAACTTGAAAATTCTGGCATGAAATTTGGATTCAGTGACCCTGAAAACTCCCTGAGTAAAAATTTCAATCCAAAAAAAGAAGTTTTTAAAAATGTTTGGATCCTCCCCCACACCTTCAAAGGATGTTTTCAACCCATAAATTTGGACAATTGCCGATGTAAAAATACGTGTCTATTTTTTTTTCCTAGCTTAGTCAAATAACTATAGTTTCGTTAAGATCTGTGAGTATCACTTGGGTTGTTTTACTTGGCCAACATTTGCCTTTGGTCTCCACTGTAGTTTAATTTGTTTGGGTGCATCATCTCGTTATTTGGACCAACAAATTTTGGCCTTAATTCTTTTAATGGTAACCACTTTCTTTCCTTTCTTAGTTTCTTGCTATTTTCTCATTTATAGTTTTTATACCCTGTACCCAAAGGGTAAAAGGGTATATTAAGTTTGTGCGAATGTATGTAACAGGCAGAAGGAGCCAAGATAGACCATATAAAAGTATATATTCTTGATTAGCATTGGAAGGGGAGTCGAACTAGCTATGTCGTCTGTCCGTCCGTCCGTCTGTCCGTCTGTCCGTCTGTCCGTCTGTCTGTCCTGCTGTCTGCCGTATGAGAGAGATTATCTCGGAGACTATAAGAGATAGGGCCACCATATTTGAAACTTAGACTCTCCAGAACCGTGAAGTGTTCACTTGCAAACGGTTTTTCTCTAGACCCATTTTAAGGGGTACCCCCATACAAATGAACCCCAAAATTTTGGGTTTTTGCATAAAAACGTCATTTGTTTTTTATTGTAGGAAGTTCAAACTTAGTATAAACTATGTCTATGACAGTCCCAATAAAATATCCCAATATGGGTAGGACCAATAAAATTTTAGGTATAGCCCCCATACAAATATACCCCAAAATTTTAGGTTTTTGCATAAAAACGTCATTGTTTTTTATTGTAGGAAGTTCAAACTTAGTATTAATTATGTCTATGATAGTCATAATAAAATATCCCAATAGGGGTAGGACCAACAAAATTTTAGGTACAGCCCCCATATAAATTTACCCAATTTTTCAAGTTTTTGTTTGAAAATTCAATACAATAAGGTATATACAAAGATAGGACTTAATTTAAGGTACATAAAGATTGGGTACAGGGTATCTTGCAGTCGAGCATACTCGACTTCAGCGTTCTTTCTGTTAGGTTTAATTCTTGTATTTTTTTATTTAATTTTACGGTCTGCGCATTATCTTTTTTTCTTTCTGCATCTTATTATTTCCATACTCCTAAATTTTAAAATTTTCTTTGACTTTAAACCTGATAATTTCTAAAACAGTGAAAGTTTTATGCTTCTAGCTGAAGTATTATCGGTTGGACCGAAGTTTATATACCAGTTTTCTATGGGGGCTACTCCTTAAAATGGGACTAGAGTGAAGCCACTTGACGGCTCAGCAGACTCTTGGTTTCAGATATGGTGGCCTTATCTATTATAACCTCCGATTTAGTCGTTTTCATACAGCATAACAGACGGACTTACGGACAGACGTACAGACGGACTTACGGACAGACGGACTTACGGACAGACGGACTTACGGACAGTCGTATGTTACATAGCTAGATCGACTCTCTATCAATGCTGATCAAGAATATGTAAACTTTATAGGGTCTACAATGCCCACTTCTGTCTGTTACACTTGCACAAACTTAATATACCCTTTTATCCCTTGGGTACAGGGTTTAATTATTAAAATACATAAACCTTTTGCAAGACATGTCATGCGTGGAGTCATACAAAACATGTCATGCATGGATTCATAAAAGACTTTGTCATGCTTGAAGTCGTGCAAGAGATGTTATGTATGACAGCTACGATATTCATATGAAAATGTCGTTAACGAATTGTATGGTGATGTCAGTATGTCATCAAGGAAAAAGTCATCAACGCATCGTTTATACAGCGATGAGAGATTCCTGCCTTGCTTCAAAAGTGCTTAAACTCAATAATTGACTCACTAATCTGTCTATTGAGAGCCATCTTCAAGTTGGAATATATTCCGTGATCATGGAGTAAGGATATCGTAGTATATATCCCTAAGCAGGGTATTAAGCTTGGCAAAATCTTACAGACCTTAGTCTTTTTTCCTTTATTCTCAAAACCTAGGAACGTCTGATCGACCGCCATGTCAGACAATTCATTGGATGACGTTCCCCGCTTCATAAAAATCTGTCCGCCTATATGAAGGGAAAATCTATGGTAGGCGCTCTGCACATCCTGGTCGGTAGCATTGAGAGAGCCTTTCAATCTAAGGAAATAGTTTTGTGCGCTTTCTTTGATGTGGAGGGTGCTTTTGATAACACTGTCTTCGGTTCCATCACTCGGGCTCTCTCCCGAAGAGACATTGATGATCTGACCATCGCGTGCGTTGAATCAATGCTTAATCAACGCGAAATCTCGTCCTCTCTGGGAGGTTATCTGTCGACATCATGGCCATAAGGGGCTGTCCTCAAGGGGGGCGATCTCTCCCTTTGCTTTGGTCACTGTAATAGATGATCTCTCATGATACTTCAGTAGAAGTCTCTGGCTAAAATTTGCCATCGAATAAAATTTTGATCGAAGTTACAGTAATTACTATTCACGTTGATTTGTTCAAAACCCTCTAAAATGCATTTAATTTTTATTGCACATACGCCAAGTTATTTGCCATACAAATACATCCGTTCTGCAATGCAAATACACATTTGAATTCGTTACGGAATTATTGCATATAAAATGCAATCGATTTAAATATTAATAACAACTTTATTTTTAGAGAGTTGCATTAGAGTTTCCGCGAGAAGTTCTAATGACAGCAATATACCATAAAATGGACTATTGCAACCAAGTGGAATTGCATTAATGCATAAAATCTATGCCGAAAATTCTATAAATATTCACTTCACTCTTTCTGTTTACATTTTTAAACTATTCTATTTTGCTACTTTAAAAACTAGTGCCCCATTTGTATATTGCACCCACATAGCAAAAATTTCTCTACATTCATTCAGTTCGGTTCAGTTTAGTCCCTTTGGCAAATTTTAACTTCAAAATGGCGTTATATGTTGTACACGTTGTATACATTTTGTTCCATTTGCAAAGCAATGAAGCGGAATTTATTATTATTATTGCTTAATAACATGAAACAGTAATTTTCGCACGTTTTTCGCATGTAAATATTGCCCGGGGTTAGCTGGAGAACATTGACCTCTTTATTTATTATGTTTTTTTTTTTTTTTTTTTATTCCATGTACTTATTTATGTTTCTCGAATTAGTTGCGCGGAAATGCATATTTATTGAATTTTTAATAGCATAAAAGCGATTTTGAACGTGCATACTTTATTATTTATGTATTCATTTCAAAATGCGTGCTTTCTAGTTATTTCCAATGTTTTTTCCTTTATTTATTTATTTTTTATTCCATTTAGCTGTGATTACGTGAAAATTTAATGCAACAATGTAGTTAAGTCTGGTCAGTTTTGCATATAACCATCATAAGTATCTCAGTACTCAGATAATAATTTAGACAAAACAAATTTTAAATCTCAACACTTAAATGCACTGATTATATTGTTTAGATTGTGTAGTGGTACATTGGATTTTGAGTAAAAGATACTTTTTTTAAGTATATTTTGTTAGAAAGTAATAATTTCTAGAATCTCACAACATGTCTACGCTTCATGAGATCGTTCAGACATTACACCCTGTGTGTTTATAGAATCGTTAGTTCATTTTCAAGTGTAGAGTAGACACTGGGTAAGAATCTTACTCATATTTCTTACACAACATAAAATAAAAATAATAATATCCGTTTTGAAAAATTCATAATCCAAACTACTTTTTGTAAATCGTACGGAGGTGTGTTCAAACATTATCACGAATTTTGTTATGTTGGTACTCATGCCTCTCACTTATGCCGACAAGCTCGGCCATTTTGAATGTTCACTTAATTGTTGACAGCTGGTTTGCTTGCACGTGTTTTGAATCGTCTTCGATTTTTACCTATTCAAAAAATGGATCAAAGAACCTGTATCAAATTTTTTTTTTTCTGAATGGAATAAATTGAATAAAAATGTTGAAGAAGGCTTATGGGGACCGAGCTCTACCAAAATCAACAACATTTGATTGGTATAAATTGTTGAAAGAAGGTTGCGAACGTGTTGAAGACGAAGAGCTCCTGATCAACCATCGACCTCAACGGACAATGCTCACATCCAAAAGTAAAAGAATTAGTGCTTGCACACCGACAATTAACTATGACAGACATTGCTGATGAAATTGGCGTATCGAAAGGATCAATTAATACAATTTTGAAGGATGTTTTGTTCCTCAAACGTGTCAAGTCTCGGTTGGTATCAAAAATGATGATTTTTTTTTTAAAAACTGTACTGATTTTTCGTGACTTTTTGCCAAAATCCAACTTGATTTGGCACCGTGTGACTTCTGGCTATTCCCAAAACTCAAGAGACCACTCCGGGGAACGCGTTTCGAGTCGATTGAGGAGATAAAAGCTAAATCAAAGAAGGCGCTGATGGCTATACCGGAAAGGGACTATTTGGCTTGTTTCGAGGATTGGAGAAAACGTTGGCATAGGTGTATTTTATCGGGAGGGGTTTCTTCAAAGGGGACAAAATAGATATTCATGAATAAATAAATAATTTAAAAAAACACAAAATATGCGATTCTTTTTGAACACACCTCGTATTCCAATATCAGCCTTGATAAACAGTTTCCAAATGATTTCAAACTGTTTGATTTTTCGGCGAGCGTTTCGTGAGTAACAAAATAAATAATTCAATCTTCATATGCTATATGGAGAAGTATATAAAAACAAGGTACATCCGAAGCTCAAGGTAGGTAGATCCGAGGCTCAAATACCCGTCACACGAAGATTTGAATAGTTCATGTATGAACATCATTGACGTAGATAAAATTCCGCAATGGGGTTCGGCGGGGACAACTCAAGTTGGAGCTCAAATAAGAAGCATAAAGGTAAAATTTTAAGCTACTAATGGAGATATAACAAGAAGAAACTTTAACTTTGGTGGAACCGAAGCTTAAATACCCGTCACATCTGGTTTAGTTTATTTTTAATCATCAGTGGCTTTGGTAAAATTTGTAGAAGGCATGGCTTGGACAGAAATGTAAACATTTTCTTTAAAAAAAAAAAAAATAGAAAATGGATGTTGACGATGCATAGGGGCTTTTTTTTAATAAGCTGATCCTTATAATATCAGTAGCGTATATATAGGGACGACTTTAAAGTGTTTTTATCCCATTTGGAGTGAATACATACATAAATAGTAAACAAATATAAAATGGGTGGAAAATTCGTGTGGGACCATTACCTATAATTGGGCATGGTATCTTGGATTTGATATTGGATGACATTAGGAGTACTATGGGGGCTATACTTTAAAACGGGCGAGGCATTTTGATTTTAACGCTTGAACTGCTTAGGACTGAGAAAAGCTTAAGTTTCGAGTTACCTTTAAAACTAAGCGAATGAATTGCATAAACACAGACAGACAGACGGATAGATAGGTAGTCTGAGAGACAGACGAACAGACAGACGGGGACACACTATGTGTGGCGGGCATAAAAATAATTTTCTTGAAAAAATCTAAATGCTATAATGAAACGATCCTTGCCATGTAGTATTTTAAATTTATTTTAAACAAGAAAGAACGCTGAAGTGCCCAATCTTTATGAACCTTAAGATCGGTTCTATTTTACTACCATACCTCATTGAATTGAATTTTCATACAAAGACTTAAAAAATCGGGTATATCTTTGTATGGTGACTATATCTTAAACTTTATTGGACCTACTCATATTGGTCTATTTAATTGGAACTATCCTACTCATAATTTGTACTAAATTTGAACTTCCTTGAATAAAAAACAATGACGTTTTTATGCAAAAACCCAAAAATTTTGGGATACATTTGTATGGGGACTATACCTAAAATTTTGTTGTTCCTATTTCCATATTTTCCATATTTTATTCGGACTATCTTAGACATAATTAATACTAAATTTGAACTTCCTAGAATAAAAAACAATGATGTTTTTATGCAAAAACCCAAAATTTTGGGGTGCATTTGTATGTGGGGTACCCCTTAAAATTTGGGCTAGAGAAAAACCATTTGCAAGTGAACACTTGACGGCTCTGGAGAGTCTAAGTTTCAAATATAAAGGCCCCATCTCTTATAGTCTCCGAGATAGACTCTCTCATACGGCAGACATCAGGACAGACAGACAGACAGACGGAAGGACAGACAGACAGACATAACTAATTCGACTCCCCTTCCAATGCTGATCAAGAATACATTTTAAATTTAAATATTTGCTTTTTAATTTGAAAACAGTTTTGAACTGCGACTTGAAAATCGCAGTGACAGCAAACGGTGATAAACTGAACAGTTTCACTGTTCCCGAAGAGTGACTCACAAAATCGCTGATAACTGAACATGTTCGCTGAGAAACAAGAAAATCGAAAATCATCACTTACAGTCGCAGTGCGACATTGCGTTTGTTAAATCACTGTGAAAAAATCACCGAACGTGAATTTTTTGCGCCAACTCAAATCTATGACTCTGTTTAGTGAAATTTATTGAAGAGCGAATGGATTTACCCGGATGTGCCGAGTTCTACTTAACTCTTTAATTTTGGCCAAACGTGAATTTTGGAATGAAAGGCATTCGAACATTATTTCCAGAATACATAATTACAGGGTATAAAAAAAAAGTTTCAACATATTCAAAACAAGAAACTCGTATATTGTAAAATACAAAATTCCGTACATAATTATAAATGCATTGAATGTTGCAGAACAATATTAAAAATGCACAAAAGAAAAACACTATTAAAATTTTTTAATTTTACATTAATTTTATTTCAACATTTTTCCTAATTTCGTACTTCTTCTTTTACTTCCACAGAACAAAAAAAAAAATAATAATTTTAGTAGTGCTGATTTTACAATACTTTTTCCTTCGTTCATTCTTTTGCAAATAGCTTTTTCTTACTTTTTTTCAAATGAGTCCTTTAAGGTCAGTGCTGGCACATGGTATGAAAAGTATTGTAGTGAGAAACTAAAATGAAAAGAATTTTATTTTCATTTTAATTTTTTTTTTTTTGTTGAATTTGCAATTTAAACTTTTGTATGCTGCATTTCATTTTGTATTATAAGATTCTTTGCAGTTTGTGAATTTTATTTTATTTTATTTTATTCAATGCTACTTTGCGTACTACTTCTACATTTTTAGTACTTCTCGCGTACTCTGTACTCATTTTGAGATGTCATTTGCCGTTCTGCTTTCTAAGTTTGACTATAAAGTGCTTTATTTGCAATTGAAGTTCATTTCTTAGTTGAAATCTTTTTTTTTATTTTTATTTTATTTCATTTTTTATGCTGAACTGTCCAGAATAATGTCAAAGCCATTTGGCAGTTGTCATTTTTTTCTTTTTACAATTGAAAAGGCGTGCTGAAAAAAAAAAATAAAGAAAAATTGAGATTGTGGAAGTCAAATTGATGAGTGTGAATTGAATGCGGCAAGTTTATTCGAAGCAAAATGGATTTTTATGTAAAACAATTTTTTTTTATTTTAATTTTTTTTAGATTTGTTTTGAAATTTTATTGACTTAAATTTAATTTAAATCTAAGATTATATATCTAAGCAGAAGACATACACATAATACACAGTGTCTGTCAATTATTCTTTGTTAATTGATTACTTTAAAAGTGTTGAGTCAGACTGGAAACCCTGCAAGGAGCTAAAGTGTTGGCAAAAAAATGATAAAATCACAGTGTGAATAGCGACTGTGATTTGAAAATCATAGTGATAGACCATTGTGACTAAATCATAATGATTGCAAACTTTGATTAAATCACTGTTCACGACGAATCATTGTGATTGACAATTGTGATTAAATCATAGTGATTGCAATCTGTGATTAAATCACTGTTCGCGAAGAGTGATACACAAAATCGCCTCTAGCTAATAACTTTTTTGTATAAAAATGTCACAGTTCACTTCGTTTTTTACTCGTATTTTTGTTGCAATAGCGTTTCCACCATCGTTTCAACAGGCAGCTGACAAATGTACAATTTGATGTTCATGAACGATCTCACAAAGAGTGATTGAAGCACTAATCACTGATAAATGTTCACAAAATCGACAATAATTGAACTTCTTTACTGAGGAACATGAAAATCACCGTTCACTACTTGCAGTCGCAGTGAGCCACTTCGATTTTAAAATCACTGTGAAAAAAATCACAGAAAGTGCCAACATCTGAGAGACCAGAAAAGTTTTGGACAGAAAGTCTGATACGCCACCGAAAATTTTAAGGAAAATTGAAACATGAAACAAAAAAAAAAAAAATCTCAGCCTATGCAAAAAATTGTGAGCATGGGTAGAAGGCAAAGGTTGCGTTCTTGGATGTTATCTTTCCATCACGGATTTTTTTGTATAGCTGCTAGCATAGACCATTTGGAAATTGTGGCGCATTTGTCGACCCAGTGCTTCCTCCATTTAATTGCTTAAGGACGTAAGCGGCTACTTTTACACCTGGTCTATTTAGTTGCGTTAAAACAGAATTTAGCTTAAGACGCCATAGGAATGAGAACAGAACTTCTTTCAACTGTTTGGACGATCTCATGAAGCGCACCATTGTAGACTTTCCCATGAGTTAGGCATGTTGTGAGATACGAGAAACTATTTATTTCTAACAGAAAAAAAAAAAATGACCCTTGCCCATTTGTATATCAGAACCAAGGTGCTACGCCCATTTTAAGTATATAAAAACTATTTTGTATGTATTTACTCCACTCTGTACAAAAACTCTTCTACTATTATTCTATGAATGTACTACTTATATGGCAAGGATCGGGTTACTATAACATGCAGACCCCATACAAATTCACCATCATTTATGATCAAAAAACCTGGGAAACCGAACATGAAGTTGCCTCCTATCGTCCAATCAGTCTGCTGTCGATACTTTCCAAATTATTCGAGAGAATACTTTTGCCTAGAATGTTGCCGTTACTCGAAGAATGCAATCTGATTCCAGACCTAAATTTAAATTCCGGCGACATCACAGTACACCTGAGCAATGCCACCGCGTTGTTCAAAAGATCCTCTGCTCCTCCGCGGTATTTTTTGGATGTGAAAAAACGGCTTCGATCGGGTGTGGCATGCTGGACTACTTTACAAAATCAAA
>JAEIFJ010000874.1:0-197195 GCA_018903435.1 Leucophenga varia
TTTTTATAGCTTGGATATTTGAGAATATTGCTCTTAAAGGGATTTTTTTAATTCGAAATACTTTAGAAGATATAGCCAATTTTTGTCGACCAATGTCTTCGCGAAAATGAGATTTGCTTACTAAACACGCACGAACCATTGAGATTGCTAATTATATTCTACTGAACCAAATTGGGATGAAACTAAGTGCAAGCTATGAAGCATTGTTAAAAAACTACATATATTATATATTCGATTTCTATAAAAAAATTCATTAAGAAAATCGGTTTCTTAAAAATTTTGTTATTTGATTTTTTTTCAAAATCACGAAAATTTTTAATCACATTTCTCCGGTTCTACCGAACCGATTTTGATGAAACAAAGTGCAATCGACGCAGAATTGTCACCATTCACTCGTCCGAAGCTCAATAATAATTTTAAATATTTTTGCTATTTTTTTTACACAGAAAACCAAAAATAAAATTTTGTGTTTAAATGGCCGCCATTTTGTCAAAAAAAAAAAAAAAAATCTGAAAAATTTGTTCAAGGTTCAGACGAGAATTACATCTATATTGATTATAACTCCATTTTTACTTTTCATTTTCGACAACCTGGAGACCCGGAATAGTGGCCGTCAGCACCATTTTGTTTTTGACCACGTACTTCGAAGGCAGAGAACTTATTGAACAGCCCTCGAAAAAAAATGTTTTTTTTATTAACTTTAATTAATTTGTAATTGAATAAAAAATACTCCAATCAAATAAAATTTTTTTTAAATGGTTCAAAAACAGCCTCGCGAACCAGAATACCCTCTTAAAGTACATACTAAATATTAATTCCTTTTAAAATGCATTAATATTTTTCAATCTTAACAGCATCAACCTTAATTTAACATTTTTTTTTAAATTCCGCAACATGTTATCTGAAGTGATCAACAGTTTTGGTAAAAAAAAAAAAAACTTTTAAAATGCTTTAACTAAGTTCCGTTTTGAGGTATTTATTTACTTTTAGTGTTGAGGCATACCCATAAAAAAGTGAGAAAAATTGAAAAATGATACAAAGTCTTTGTAGCTTTATGAGTAATGTGCCACAAAACTGACAATTTGATGCGACGATGCGATAAAGTGCTTTGCTTCCTTATGCCAAAAAAGGGAAAACAATTTTTCGAAATAGTTGGTTTTTCATTTTTTTTTTTATGTTAAAAAATCTTTTTTAAAAAGTAAAAATGTTGCTAAAAATATTTTAAAATTTAAATTACTTACAATTTGGTTGTGTGTGGAAGCGCTTAAAAAATTCACAATTTTGTTTAATAGAAATTCTTATTAATTTCAAATAATTACTTTCTTGATTTTTTATTTATTTTTTGATTTTTTTAAATTTTTTTGTAAGCAAACCTTACACAATCCGCAATTTTTGTTGCATTAAATGCAACAAAATGCAACGCGAAAAACCACACAAAATGAATGAATGAAGAAAATTAAAACAATTAAATAATAGTGACAACGTTGTTTGTCTTTTTGTTTCCAAAAAAACTAAAAAAAGAAAGAAAACTCTTTCGACTTCTTGAAGCGAACGCGCTTTTGGCTGCGTTTAGTTTTTTTTCGCACGTCAAACTATTCCAAGCAAAATGCTCTCTCGCTATTTTTCCTTTTAACACAGTTTTCCCACTAACACTTTTTTTTTAGTAGCGCTAAATTTTATTTGATTTTCTATTCAAGTCAAAATTGCGTTTGTTCGCGAGGTTGCGCAGCCTGGAAATCGTTGACGACTGAAGTCAAATTCGGTTTGTGTTTGCATTTTTAAATTATTGCTGCAGAGGCATACTTCGGTACTGCTTGCTTCGGCAGCATTCGTTTTTAACTTCGTTTTGGTTTAAGTCAGTCTTAGACTTATTTTATCTAAGAAATTCAAATTCGAAAAATATAATCTTTTTCTTGCGTTTGAGAAACGCTGTCATCTTTGAGCTTTTGAGTGTAAGCTTTTAGTTTTCAAATAAATAAATTCACCTGAGTGAAGAGAGAGCTTTTTTTACTAAAAAATTTGTTAAAACTTTTTATAAGCTGCATGTAAGGTGTGCGGTAAAAGTTTCTGGAAAAATTATAATATTGTACCTGCCGTTGTAAACCTGGTTTACATGTTTATACTCGCCACACATAGTGTGAAGGGTATATTTAGATTGCCGGAAAGTTTGTAACGCATTAATGGAGACGTCGTAGACCCCATAAAGTAAATAAATTCTTTATCAGCTCGACGAGACGAATCGATCTAGCCATGTCCGTCTGTCTGTCGGTCCGTCTGTCTGTAAGTCTGTTTATTTCTACGCATTTTTTTCGGTGAAGATAATAAGATATTGCGCTGAAATTTTGAAACTTTAAGGTTTTCTCGGGAACGACTACTTTGTATGTTAAAATCAAGGTGCCACGCCCATTTTTAGGCATAGCCCCCATACAAACTTACAGCTTTTTTATAAGTTTTTATATGAAAATAGTTATTATTTATGAATGAATTCACTTCAAATAAGGTGAAAACACTTCTAAATTCATCTAATGTCAAAATCAAGGTGCCACACCGATTTCCGGGTATAGCCCCAATACGAACTTACCACTTTTTTTGATTTTTTTATGAAAATAGTTATTATTTATGAATGTATTTACTACGAATTGATTAAAAACACTTCATATGTCATCCAATATCAATACCAAGATGCCACGCCCATTTATAGGTATAGTATCTATACAAATATACCGCCCATTTTTGTGTTTTTGTTAGAAAATAGTTCTTATTCATGAAGATATACACTCCAATCTGGTTAAACTAACTCCTACTTTCATCCTACCGATATGACAAGGATCGGGTCGCTATAACATACAGACCCTATACACTTTTTATTTTTTCAAGAAAATTTTTGTTATGTTTTGTAAAATTTTACATATATACTTCTAATATGAGCCCCAACTTGAGATGTCCCCACCCAACCTCTTTGCTGAAAATAATCTTCGTCACTGATGATCATACAAGAACTAATTAAAATTTTGTGTGGTGGGTAGAACCGAAGATAACGCTTTTTCTCGTTTCAATTCCTTCTTGCTTCTATTTTTTTAACACTCATCCCTCATATAACCAAAAGTCCCGTTACAAGAAAAATTGCTGAAGTGTTATTCAGAGACGAGAAAAAAAATTGATATTGATGGTTCAGAAGAATACTACTATCGCGACAAGAGGGCCTCAAATCAAGTTTATAAGACCAGAAACTTTTAGGATGGCTCATTATTGGCTTAAAGCGGTTTGGGACACATTTGAAAGGCCCCAACTTGCTTTGTAGTACAATGCATGAATGCAAAAAAAAAATTGTGGAGCTTTTTGGCTGACGTTTGCAGATAATAGTCATGACAATTCAAGGCAATGCGGTAATCCACGTAGCACGGCGTACTAAAGACTTCTTCTGCAAAGGAAGAACCTTTGGACGATATTGTGGAAAAAAAATGGGACTGGACGACAGTATTCGATTTTAAAGAAGCTATTGTGGAGGAATGCTACAAAACGGATGTCTCTGTCCTATATTTTGCAATCAGTCCAAAGGCGGACTATAATCAAATTAAATAATGAGCATTAAAAATTGACATTACAGTTTATTTAGGATGCGGTTTGGCTAAAGAGTATTCAAATGAATACTGAACAGACCCAGTACAAGTACCTCATTACGATTGACGGTTTGGAAGATCCGAGGGATGAGTTCGTTTCAGTCCACGCAGCGTATTTAGGTTAAGAAGGTTTCTTACCAAAATATTTGGATGTATATTAAGTTTTTCAAGATACTTCTTGCTGTGACGTACAATCTCCACTACAACCGTAGTAGTAGTCTAAGGTCTTTATGTATGTTTTCATTCCGAACATACCATGAAGCTCCAGTTACCTTACGAAGTGTAATGTTTTGGAAACTTTGTAAGATATTAATACTAGATCGAGCAGCAGTTGCCCACAGCTGTATTCCATAAGTCCACACAGGCTTAAGGATGGCTTTATAAGGCCTAATTTTATTTTAACGGCTGATTTTTGATCTACACCCAAGCAACCAGAGCATGCACAGTGTTTTAAGTTTAAGCTGTACAAAAATATGATTTCTCCATGATAGTCTTTTGTATGGCGGTAATTTGAGTTTTACCGAAGTTAACATATTTCCTTGTTTCGTGATAATTTTGCAATTGCTCATCAGGGGGCACATCTTCAACATAAGGTGAAGGCCTGTAGTAGCATGCTTTTTGCAGTTTTCATGTTTATTTTTGAATATTTAAATATAAAAAAAACTGTGAATAATAGTAAACAATTTATTTTGTTTATACGGATTTATTTGTTATATACGATGGTTTATTATACATATATATTATATTCTCTTTTATTTTTATACGTATATGTGTATTTTTTATTGTTTTTGAAGTACATCAACAATTTTTTGTTCTCTCTTATGATTACTTTTGTCAATAATAACTACCATACTTCTGGTTATTGTTCTTAAATTTTTTATTTATTTATTTATAAATTTTTTTTTTTTTTTTTTGGATACAAACATATACGCATCTGTGTATAGATTTAGCAGTTAAGCATTATAGATATTTGGTAGATACTTTCCATTTATTTTTTGTGTTTTAAGCAATACTTATGAGTATTTAGCTAATTTATGTTTTCATTAATTTTTTTTTTTGTGCTTCGGGCTCAGATTATTATTTTTTAAAAGCATTGCATTTTTTAATACTTTGGGGCTGTGCTGCGCATAATGTGAAATCATTCACGTTAAAGTGGAAAAAATTATTCTTTAAGTTTTACTCACCAATTTAGAACTGGTAATTTCGTAAATTTTCCACTTATTTTACAATTTATTTGACTTGATTAAAATGATTAAAGATTCTTAAATATGTAAAATATTAACTTTTAGAAATAAAATTAACTTTGAAAATTTTCGTATTTTTGAAAAGAAAATTTTTTACCTAACCACTTGAAAGTCTAAAGTTCGGAAATTTTATGTATCCATTTTGATTTATATAACTTCCAAAAATCTTAAGATTTTACTTAAATTGTATAAACATGTTTTTTTTATATATCTTTTACATACATCTACACTAGGGAGGTCCAAAAAAGTTTTTTATGTTCCCACCCCCTTGTATTGTTCTATATCGAAAATTAGAAGACCCGTATTTTTTAATCAGATAATATTGAATGGTGCCGCCAAGCCCCAGAAGTTTTCCATGTATTTAATATGAAAAAATAACTTTTTCGTAGATTTAATGCAAAAATCTTGAAAATTATTTTTTTGTAGACGGATAACAATGTTTTCTTCATAAATGGCCATAGAAGAACATTCAATCATTTATTATTTCATTTTTAAATAGTAAATATTTTTTACATAATTTCAAAAATGAACCAAAAACGAAAAAAATACCTTTTAATACTTAAAAAAGTAAAAAAAATAATAATTAAAAAACCATTAAATAATAAATGATTGGATGATACTCTGTGCCTATTTATTAAGATAAACATTATAATCCGTTTAAAATTATAAATTTTTCAGGTTTCTACACTTAATTTAAAAAAGGTGTTATTTATAAAACATGGGAAAGTTCAGGAGTTTGACGGCACCATTAAATATTTTCGAATTCCTAATGAGGAGGTGTACCGCAGGGCTAACATCGAGCCGCTCAGCAGAAGGATCATGCATCAGAAGTGGAGATGGAATGGGCATACACTTCGTAAGCCCGTGGGCAACATCAGGTCGAAGAAGAGGACATCCCCGCGAAACATGGAGGAGAACAGTGTCAAGGAAGCGATGAGAAGGACTTCGCATACCAGGATGGCGTCAACTTGCAGCCCTTGCAGAGAACAGGACGAGGTGGAGAGCAGCTATAGACGCCCTATGACCCATTGGGGTTACAGGAACCGAAGAAGAAGATTAGATATTATCTGATAAAAAAAAAAATCAGATAATATTTTTTTCAATATAGAACAGTTCTAGGGGTGAAAGCATAAAAATTTAGTTATTAAATTTTTTCCATACATTTTTGGACCACATTAATCTACACTACCCTGCAAAACTTTGGACTTACGTGGCAAAATCGTTTTTTTTTTTTCGATTTATAGCTTTTATTATTGTTCTGTTTAGTGTATTTGTTTGTAATTATAATTTTTAAATTATTTAGGATTTTTTAAATTTTTTTATGAAACTTCGAACCTTTTGATTTGATGATAGCCCTACAAATTCTGAGCATTCTTTCCACCAATTTTTGAAGTCTATCGCAATTGCTGCAGAAGACATTTCCACAAGTAAGATGCGCTAGTTGGACGCAGTTTTCGCAACTCTCTGTCTGCTCATCCCACAGCAACTTGATGGGACTGGTAGTTGTAAAGCAAAGATTTTCTTAAAAGACAAACTATTGAATTGAAACAAAATTTGTTATAAATACCTCCCGTGTCCCCCATTCAATGATAAGTATTTTAAATTGAAAAATCTTTAAAAAATATGAAACCATTCAATGGATCTGAAGAATTAAGATCTTAAGTATCTTTCTGGTTTAAAATTTTGTATTTTTTATCTTAATATTTCGAAAATACTGATTAACCTGATAAAACAAACTACATTCTTAAGATTCTCGAGCTTTCAATGTACTGTTCTCATAAGAACCTGCTTTATAATATTTGTGGCAAGCCCATTTTGTGGACACTGAAAGAATCCAACATCAAACAATACTTTTGTTGTTGTTTCCTTAACACGCTTGTCGCTTATCGCTTTGTATTTTTCTTTTTGCGTGCAAATTAGACGAAAAAAAGCTGCTTTAGGCTGTTGGCAGAGTAAAAGCTAAAAGCGAAGCGATAGGCCATGCGATAGCTCAGAGTTGTATTTCGCTACACAACACTGCTTAAAGTTTTCTGTGTGAAAGCTCTAAAGATACAACCCTGTGCTATCGCATGGTCTATAGCTTCGCTTTTATGCCTTTTCTCTGCCAAGCCTTAGAATGCTGCAAATATAAATTTTCTAAAGTCAAATCTCCACTATATAAGCATGATTATATATCCAAATTCTTTGAGTACTTTTCTTTAATGTTTCGAGCTTTGATTTATTATTTTTTTAATTGTTTTAAAACTTTTATTTATTTTATTGATTTATTTCCTTCATTTTTGTTTTCTCACTTTTTGAAAATTGAAGCATTTTGGTTTATGCTGCATTTGAGATTTTATTGTATTGAATTTATTTGCGGAAGTAGCTGAAGAGAGAATAGCAATAAGCATTTTTTTGTATAATTTTTCACTTAATTTCTATATTTTTCTTTCACATTTTTTTAAAATAGGTATTTTGCATTTAGTTTTTAAATTTCTTCGATTTAATTGGTGTTTTTTGTGTTGTTTTATTTTTTTTTTTTTATTATAAATAATTCCGTAATATATTTTTTTCTTCATAAAATATATGTATTGTATATGTAAGCTTTTCGTCATTATATTACAAGTAAGAATTAATGTGCGAAATAATATTTTACATTTATGTATTGTTTATGCATTTTTTTTATTTGCATAATAATATTTTATAATTTTGCATAGTTTAGAATAAAAAAATTAGTGTTTACTATTTATTAAATATATAAAAAAAAAATTATGTTCCAAAACAAAAAAAGAGAACGGAAACGATCGACTGCCTAAATGTAATACAGTGAATTAAACGAAATAAATCTTATACAGGGTGTCACACAAAATCTTATTTGGTGGTTTCCAATCTCATATAAAATTCAATGAAATAATGAATATAATTCACAATTAATTTAAACTAGATTTAAAAATTAACAAAAATACGGCGTATATTTTATTTATTTTTAAAATAAAGTTTTGAACTAATTGAGAATTATATTTTGTATATTATTTGAATTGAAATTTAACAGCAACCAAAAGAGATTTTTTTGAGAAATCTATTTCTTTGACACAATTCTTTCCGAAACAACCCGTTATGGCTAAAATTTTTCAAAGTAGATGCAAACGTATCCTTCTGAAAGCTACCACTCTCACTACAAGTAAATCAACTGATTCACCCTGTGTTACGCATTTCTCAACTTTAGTGTTTTGATTCGATTAAAAATAGATTGGAAAATATTTGTTTATAAAAAAAGAGCAGAGAGATTGTTCGGATATGTAACATTTAGTTTGTAGAGTTTTCGTTAGCAAAGCCTGGGTAAATATACAGGGGTGTCAGGGAAATCTCTAGTAAATATTTCTTCGGTTAGTTTGTAAAACTCTGAAATAAAATCTTGGTGTCACAGAACTTCAAAAGATTTCATTGATCAAAGACTCTTTTGCCCACACCTGTAAGGGGTGTCATCACAGCTTAAAATTTGTATGACCACAACAAACTTAAATAGTATTTAACAAGAAATAAATTAATCACGAATTTTTGATCGCTCTTTTTAAATTAAAACAAAGAAAATTTTAACAAATTTCTCCGCCAAACATCAAAGCTTGCATGACAACTCTGCTAAGTGCATTGTTGTATACACACATACACATATGCACACACATGATAGTGCTGACAAATTTTCGATGACACTAGCGATAAATGATTAGTTTACATTTGTTGCCACAATTTACACATATTTAATAGTTTGCTCAAAACTATTTGAAGGATTCGTATTCAATTTTTTACAAAAGAGTTTTTTTTTTACCATAGTGATTTGACACATAGTTTACCGATATCATCAAAAATCTGTTATCGAATATCGATTGTTGAATTTATTATAAGCTTCTCACCACTGGTAAAATGCTAATGTTTTGAAGGTGTATTTTACTAAAACTCTACTAAATCTCGAGCAACAACATAAGAGATTTGAAACCAACCCATAAAGATTTGTGCGACACCTTGAAATCTCTTTTGGTTGGTATTGGGTTGGAATTTGGTTTGTAGAGATTTCCTGATACCTCTGTATAATTTCAAAATTATTTGAAAAAAAAATTAAATAGGTCTTTGTCACACAATGCAAGATTTTCGAGAAATATTTCTTAATTTGCTGCTCCACTTCATGCGAATAAAATAAAACTTATGACATCAAAAATGAGGCATCACTTTCTCACTTTTTGCTTCGATGTCACAAGTAGTCCTTACAAAATTTATTTCAAGTAAATTTTTGACAGTTGCACAAAATACAAGCAAGATAAAAATTGCTTCAAAATTTTGCATCGTTCGAAAAGTTTAATGAAATAGAAATGTGGAACAGGGCTGCATATTTGCATCTATCATACTTTGAATTAATCATTGGGCGAAGGTGTTATTATGTAGATGGACATTATGGATCTCTATTTTATATATCTTTAAATTCACTGTTTTCTGGGAGTCATTTTGATCTCTTTACCGCATTAACAAAAAAATAATAAGTTCAACTAAAATATTTATATAAAAGTAAATTTTTAAGAACATATGGTAGGTATTTTTGTGACTAGAGTTATAACGGAGAATTTCAGCTTAATTTTTTTTTCAATATTTAACAAAATATTTTACAAACAAATTAAAAGATAATTTTTTATTCCAAAGACCATTGTTAGATGATGCCAGATTTTATTGTTGTTTTTTATATTTTAGTACAGACTAATCGTGGCGTCAGTATAAAAAGAAATGCAACAGGTTTTGGTGCCACCACTATTGAATATTTAGCATTGTCTAACAAACGCCTAACAAATCTTAAACATTTTTAAAATAAACTCCTCCATATTTATCGATAACTTTGTTAACGACTTAAAACTTCGCTTCAATATGTTTTAACTTTTGATTTTGTTTATAAAACAGACTGTATACGGTTTTCGTGCAATATTTCTAAGTTAGTTGCTTCACCTTGTATAATATTTCTGATAATAAAAAATGTGGCAACACTTTCTTACACTCACGTCACGAGTAGTCTGTACAGAAAAATTTTGCATCACCTGACATGGGTCAAAGAAATCTTATTACATGTAAATACACATAAGCAACTTCATAGATAATACTTTAATGATTTTTTTTCTTGTTTGTTGTCTTAAAACTAGAATATAATATTTATTTTTTTTTATTTTTTATATAGTTATATGGTTAATGGATTTTTTATCTTTATAAATGTATATCGTATATGTATTTTGCTTAGCTTTTTTTTTTGTGTGTGTGTTATATAATTCTTACATTTATATGCATAGCTACAAACTAGACATTGTTCTAATACATTTAAATAATTTCATTTGTGTTTCTTGTTCTGCACTTTTTTTTTTGTTTTTATTAAACTATTTTTTCTTGTTGTCTTAATATACAAGCGCAATATTAAAAAAAAATAAATAAATAAAAGTCATAAAGTCAGGCTCCCATTTTCAAAATTAGTAATTTACTTTTCAAATAAATTGTTATAATCTTATAATTCTCAAACAGTTTAAGCATAACAATATTGAAATTTCTGCGGGATCGGTCTTACTTGTGTCAATAGAACTACTGCTTCGCATTATTTATAAAGTTTTTTTTACATATCCCTTGTTGAGGGATATAATTTTATGCTTAAACTGTTTGAGAATTATAATTTTTTTTTTTTTTAAAGTAAGTCACTAATTTTGAAAATGGGTTGTCTGACTGATAGAAAACTTTTTTTTAAACACAAAATCTCCTTTGGTTGGTTTCAAATTTCTTCTAGATTTCAATGACTTAATGAATATAATTCACAGTTTAAACTATATATCTATAAATAACAAAAATACGGTGTTGATAATCAGCCTTATTTTGAAAGGCGTCGTCGACACCAATTCTCTGCAATTTGAAACTCTGGTGTCAGAGGTGACACTTTTTCAATTAAATTTATCGATAAATAGTCGACGTCGTCACGTTGCTGTTAGCTAACACCGATTAAGCAATGAGACGGCGCCGACGACGACGCCTTTTTTAATAAGGCTGAATATATATTTTTTAAAATAATGTTTGAACTAATTGTGAATTATACTGACTATTTCATTGAACTTTAGAAGAAATTTAAAACCAAGCAAAAGAGATTTGTGTGACACCACTGAATAAATTGCATTTGTTAACACAAAAACTGCAAATCTACTTTGAGACAAAGATAAATTAATTCGGTTTACGAACCAAAAATAGTATTTTAGTTTTTTTTTTGTAAGTTTGTGTAACTCAAATTTAAGAAGTATTTTCTTTAAAATCATAAATTGCGCTACAACGCTCTCACTTTACATAACAAAGTCTGACAACTTCTTTCGGTTTCGCTTCAACGCTTTTGCTTTTAGCTTCAGCTTCAGCTTCAACGAACTTTACTCATTCAGTTTGTGCCATTCTGCAATTTGTCGTCGCGGTGAATTACAAACCTCATTCCAATGGTTCAGTGCAGTGCCACCAGAATTTGGACCACCCAATTCCAAGCGACCAATAACCTATAAAGTGACTTAGTAAATACATACTGCAATAAATTTTTTTTGAAAAGCAACATACCTCATTTTTGGTCACACGATCCCAATCTAAAAGCATTAATTCAAGCGAAACACCCTCCAGCGTAGCACCAGTGCCCTGTAAAGCAGGATCAAATTATTGTAAAATTTTTGACAAATATTTTTTTTTGCGATACCCACCTCAGCAGCTGGTATATCAAAAGCAAAACTCTCATTAAAGACCGGACTTAGCGTGCGTTTCTTTACATGCGTCTTCTTCTTTTGCAATACGCTGTCCATTAAAGAGCAGATAGATCTTTACATATGGATCAGCCAAACCGGTAACATCCATGCGTGGTAAATTGCGCGCTTTCAAGAGTACAACAGTCAAGCGTCCAGCAGCTGGTTGCCAGCAGAGAGAAATGAGTATCTCACCGCGTCCCTGTGCACGTATCTTCAAGCTGCGTGGCTGTATTTCCTTGCTTATAGAGAGCGCTTCTTTTGAAATATCGCCAATTTCAATCGATGACAACGGACAGACAACTTCACCAATAACATCATCACGCGAATAACGATCAAAACTCAAGATGACAAAATGCAAGGACATATTCTGTAAATCGATTATATTCAAACCATAAAAAGTAAAGTCCTCATCATAAACAGGATTTCGTGTATTTCGTACAACGCGTGTCTTGACCTTGTGTTGCTTATCGGGTAAAAGTTGTAGTTTTACATACGGATCAGTTGCAGGCTGTGTACGTCCATTCATACCAGTGGGTATGTCGCCGGTACCACTAGTGCCTCCCTTGCATGGTAAGCCACGACAACGTATTATGGATACCATCAATGCATTTCGTTCTGCCAGATAGCGTAACTTGAAATATATAGTACCCAGTTTGCCATATTGGTCGATAACTGTACCAGCCTCTTTAATTAAGCCATTACCACTAATTACGCTGCCATTGCCACTTTGCACAAGTGCATCATCCGTGTTTTGATTTGCGCTACTTGGACTTTGTGCTTCATGTTTCGGTTCTGCATTAAATTTATTATTATTTATATGCAATTGTTGTTGTAATTGTTCTTGTTGTTGCTTCGGCTGCAATTCATCCTCTTCCATATATTTAATGGTTTGTGGTGCTATTGGTGATGTTGTCTGATCTTGCATGGGTGAGAGTAAACCCATTTGCTTGCCACCATTACCACCGCCGCCAGTTGGTGATGGTGATTTCTTGAGATAATGCGGCGGTTGTCCACTCGGCGAACGCACTGCTGTCGGACGTCGTGTAGGTTGAAATGGAAATGATGCATCATGATGATTCGTCTTCTTGTTGCGTATGCGCATCTGCTTGGCACAGATGCATGCAACAGCGGAGAGCACTGCAGCAGCGCTTAAACCGAGTATTGCGGGCACAACTAAATAATTGGTGGCACAAAAGAAATAATTACGTGTCGTATCAATTAGTAAAAAAAGCAAAAATATAAGATAGATTTATTAAAATTATTGCAAATCATTTAAATTCTTCTGAATCCGAAAATCGTAAAAAAATATTTTCAGTTTTCTTGGCTTCCGACGTTTCCCCACTGGTTGCTTCTGGAATCTTTCAAAGGCAAATCGACATCTTCTCTACTTGGCTCAAGAGGTGGAACATTGTAGTGAACCCTGAGAAGTCCACTCAAATGACTTTTCTTTAAGAAGGGGTGACTGTCCCCAAGTTCATGTCGACGGAGCCACAATCCCATGCAGTGCTACAGCCAAGAATCTGGGACTGGGTCTTGACAGAAGGTTAACTTGGCGACCGCACCTTCTCACCAAAAGGGCACAATTCAATTAAAGGTTAAAAAAACATTTATGGCTTATCGGACGAAAGTCACCTCTCAAGCTGAGAAGCAAACTTCTAGTCTATAGAGCAATAATAAAACCGGTATGGACCTACGGTATCATAATTTGGGGTACTGCCAGCAGGAGAAACTGTTCTATTATTCAAATAATTTAAAACAAGGCGCTGAGGATTATGTCAAACGCTCACGTGTTCCACACCAACAAAGAGATACACGAGGAACTCGGGGTATCTTGGGTATACCAAGAAATAACAAGATTGGGCACCTCTTATATAAATCGGCTCGATATGCATAACAACACCCTCGCCGTCAACCTACTCGACAACAACTCCAGTATAAGAAGGCTCCAAAGGCTTTACCCGCTCGATCTCCCTCATGGGAGACAATAGCTCATGTTTTTTTGCTTTTTGGTTTATTTTCTTTTCCTATCCCCATCCCTTTATTCCTTATCCATAATGGCTTCGCCAACGCATTGTCAACTGTTCTTTACTCAAACAACTTGATTGTCTTTTAAAGATAGATTGCAAATAAATTTATTCGCTATAAAACAAAAAAATTTTTGTATCTTCAAAAGTGCAGTGATATCTTTAACTTCTTAACAAACTTTTCTTCGCAAAAGAATATAAATAATTATACAGTTTAACCCAAAAATTAGTCAGTTATGCCATGCTTACACTATTAGGGTTAACCTGACTAGTTACCCAGTTAGGTTTTGGGTTTGGTTGATATAAATCAGCTGTTTTTATTAAACAAACAACTTTGAAACATTTTATAGCATCAGGAATAATACTTTAATAATAAAAAAAAAAAAACAAAAACATGATAGTTGGTCGTAACGGGTCAATTTAAATTCAGTCGGCTGTAGTTGAGTTTTCTAGTGATGTGAGTTTAGTAGCAACTATATGCTTGCCACTGGATTAAAATTAAACCCTGGGTTATCTCAGTTTTTTTTTTATACCCGCCACACATAGTGTGGAGGGTATTATCATTTTGTCAGAAAGTTTGTAACGCATCAAAGCAGGCATCGGAGACCCCATAAAGTATATATATTATTGATCAGCACGACGAGACGAGTCGATCTAGCCATGTCCGTCTGTCTGTCCGTCCGTCCGTCCGTCCGTCCGTCCGTCTGTCCGTCTGTCTGTATTTATGCGATTCATTCGCTCAGTTTTAAAGATATTGACCTGAAACTCGGAACTTAAGCTTTTCTCAGTCCTAAGCAGTTCAAGTGTTAAAATCAAAGTGCCACGCCCATTTTAAGGTGTAGCCCCATACAAATTTACCATTTTTTTCGGATTTTTTGTATGAAAAGTTGGGAAAAAATACTTCTAATGTCATCCAATGCCAAATCAAAGCTGCCACGCCCATTTTTAACTATAGCCCCCATACAAATTTAACGCCCGTTTTCGAATTTTTGTATAAAAATAGGTATTATTTATGAGACTATTCACTCAAATTTATGTAAAAACACTTCTAATGACATCCAATAAAAAAACCAAGGTGCCACGCCTATTTTTAGCTATAGTCCCCACACAAACTTATAGATTATATTCGAACATTTGTATGAAAAGTAATTATTTTCGAATATATATTTATAAATGTATATAAGCCACTGATAATCACACGTAAAGTATTCAAAGATTCGTGTGACGGGTATTTAAGCTTCGGTTCCACCGAAGTTAACGTTTTTACTTGTTTTTTTTTTTTTTTTGTATGTGTTTTAAAGTTTAAACTTTGGGTTTCGCTATTAAACCAAATCTAGCTAGTCTAAATGGGGTATTAGGCTAAGAAAAATACTACATATGTACAGTGGTGTTCGAAAATAAAAACAACATCTTCATGGAAGCTATCAGCTTCCAGCATCTGGAGAGTGGCATATTCTGCCAAGTATTTTTGCTGCTTGCCATAAATTCTCGGAGTTTTTTGGCTTTGCAGCTATCCAGAGGTATTTTATTGGATTGACGTCCGATGATTGTGCAGGCCACTCCAAAACATTGATTTTATGGCATCGGAACCACTGTATTGCTTCTTTAGATGTGTGTTTCGGGTCATTTTCTTGATGAAAAACCTACCGTAACGGCATTTCCTCTTTAGAGTAAGGTAACGTAACACCTTCCAATATGTTGCCAACATGTTAGTTTGCATCCATATTAACCACAATCTTCACCTGAGGTCCCACACCATTCCATTAAAACAGCCCCACAGCATCAGCCTAAAATCGCCGTGTTTAACGGTCTTACAAGTACATTTAGAATTGATTTCCTGTTTAGGAGGACGTCTTACGTACTGTCTATCTGAACCTGAACGGTGTCAGGTTCGTTTCTGAACTTTTTGAGTTGTTCTTATTATTTCGAACACCACTGTAAGAGAGCTGCTATTTATATATATATCGGAAACTGGCAACAATAGGTAAAATCTGGCAACACCATAATAAAGTTTGACATTTTTTATGAACAAGTGCGAGTTAAGCAAATCAATTTAAACTAAAAATGGAAATTTCGAGAGAAGGTGTCGTTGGACTATTTTTTATAACTTTCAGCATGGATTATCTCAACAAAAATGTTTCGAAGAACTCAGTTCTTTGTTTGGCGATGTAGCAATACAAAAAGCCACAGTTTATCGCTGGTATACTGAATTCAATCGTAATAGTATATCGGTCGCCAACGAGTTCCGTGAAGAAATGTGTAAAATGGTGATGTGGAAACAAAACAGCAATCGACCGTGTAGGTGTTCAAAAACCGAGCCAAACTCAACAAAATTGTTCCTGCACGAAGCAATGCAAAGCAAATGGTCGCTTTTGTTTTTTCAGGCGAATGGGTTATGTGGTCACTGTTCCGCTTGAGCAACGTAGGACGATTAATTCTGAAGGGTAAGTGACCATTTCTTTGCCGGAAGTCTTCGCAGAAATTCGCAAAAACTCCATTATTGCAATAGGAGCTCTCACGCGCACATTTCTTCAAACAGATGAGCAGTCAAAACATCGAATTGGTAACTCATCTGCCTTACAGTTCTGATTTTGTACCCAATGACTTCTTTTATTACCTCAAAGCCTTTTTAAACCTTTCAATTGAGATAACCGAGTGACTAAGAAAACTTCTAATTGACTAAGTGAAAATTCAAAAACATGTAAGCACTGCGCACTGCTCTGAATCATTTTGTGTCCGTCATAAAGAGTGCGAAATGGGTTTTACCAGTTTACCGCTGAAATAGGCATAGTAGACGCTATAAAAGTATACATATACACCTTGTCGTCGCTTATCACTAACTCTATTAACACTACTTCGGTCTTACACGAATTAGTGTTTTGACACACTACAAACTTCAATCTTACACGATGCAAAATATCGATTTTATTTTTATTGTTTTTGTTGATGCATTAAATTTTCCGAATGGAAATATTAAATCTTCAAGGTAGCCAATGCTTGCTTATAAATCTCTGCACATCAACAATTTTTTGGAAATCAAACTCCAAAGCTTGGGTTACAGCAGAACTACACATTTATAAAATATTTAGAGGCAAAGAATTTACACTTTAAAAAATATAATCCTTCCCAATGTCGACATTGAATTTCGACCACCTAATACCAAATTACTTCTGCAGCCAATGGATCAGAGTATAATTTACACTTTTAAGACATTCTACATCAGGCTGGATTTTGGATACAACAGAAACTGACTCCATCGATGTTATGAGAGCTTGGAAGAAATTATCTATAAAACATTGCCTTGAATTGGTTTGATTATTGGGCGTTGAAAAAACTATGACCAACAATTGTTAAAAAAACACGCTATAAAGCTACTATACAATTCAAAATGACCAACTCTTTAGCCAAAGAAGGGGTGCCGTTGCAAAAAAAAAAAAAAAAAAAAGGCTAACCGGGGCAACTTTGAGTCTCGGTAAGCAAATTCTAAGTGAGAGTTTTATCCAGAACAACAATAATCAAAATCTTCACGACTTTGATTATCCCAGCACAAATGTATGGCGCAGAATCATAATTCATGTCAGAGGCTGACAAAGTAGCGTAAAGAGCTGCTTTTTCCCAAATATCCACCGACAGGTGCACAGAAAGTGATCCAGCGTTTCCGTTGCGTCCACTTCCTTGCAACTTCTGTAATGCCTGTTGAACGGGATTCGTAGTCTGGCCGCATTCTCCCCGATTGGCCAGTATCCCTTTATGGCAGCTGTTAGTCTAGCGAGGTCTTTACGCGAGTTTTCTAACAGTTTGTTTTAGCGTTTTTCGTCTTACTTAGGTCCAATCGTTCTAGCTTTCCTGCAGCTGTTTGAATTTGATCATTTTTTATAGGCCAATTTGGCGAAGTTGTTGCTAATGGCAGAGATAACGGCACCCATTGCAATCTCTACCTAAACCGGTTGAGAGACGCTAGCTGATCTCTTCCTGGCCAGTAGGTCTGCGTGCTTGTTTCCGGTGATATCACTGTGCCCCGGAACCCACGAGAGTATAATAGAGTTTTGTTGGTTAATTTTGTTCAGCCGCTTTTTACAGTCACTAATCAACTTTGAAATGGTGACGTGTTAATCTAAAGCCTTTATGGAAGCTTGGCTGCTCGAGAAGATGAGCACCGATCTGTCGCGGACGTTCAGCTGCACAAGCTGCGAGTATAGCGTGAACTTCCGCTTGGAAAACACTGCAGAGACTCGGGAAAATTTCTCAACACCAAGGTCCTCTGAGTATACTCCAGAACCCACACCGCAGTTCATCTTTGAGCCATCTCAACCGACCAGCCTTCCAGTGCTGCCTAGAGTGCAGATATGCCCTAAAAGATTTACTAAAATTTGGGAATTAGACAGAAAGTCGGTTGTCGAGCCAACAAGCTCCGTAGGGAGCATTTAACAGGAGTAAATACCATCAGTGATGCCCAGACTTTTAACAAGCAGTAATGGCCACATATACTTAGCATATTGTCTTGCCTTTTTTTGAAATTCAGGAACGTAACCCCTTACTTTGTATGAGACCCATGTCTTGTTTAACACGATATCGGTTAACAGTATGTTTCCATAAGCGTTTGACAGGTGCTTCGCAATTTATTCGCACCACAATAAAAATGGGTCAACAATTTTTAGTAAAGCTTCTTAAGGTCTTTATACTTAAAAATGTATTATATATTTGGGTATTTAAAAAAATTAAATGTTACTTATTTAAAAACTTTTAAATATAATTAAAAAAAAAAATTAATTGCGACTTACTTGTGTCCATGACGCTTACATCCGGTATATATTCGTCAGCCATTTTGTTTACGACTTTTTTACGTTTTATTGAGTTAGACTGCTGCTTTAACTTGAACTTGAACGTCAATTAATGTGCTGCCTTTAGCTGCTAAATCTGCAACGTAACTAATCAAATGTCAACCGACAATCACTTTCCTCCGACTTTGATTAAATAGATTTTACGCAAAATAAAATCGATTTTACTTGCGAAATGTTTTCTCTTTCTTTTGACGCTCTCGCTCGCTCTTTTACAAAAATTTTGCACAGCTGCTACAGCTTTTTACAGTTAGTCACTTTTGTTATTGTTTTTTGTTTTTTTTTTTTTTTTTTTTGAACGGTTTTACGTCTTGAAGTCACCCTCTTAAACTAGCACACTCACCCGCATTCGGAAATGGGTATAGCGGGCGAGTATTGTATGAATCACCCTCTTTTTTTTTTTGTCGTGTTGTAAACGAAGGCGAAGACGAGAACGCTGACTTACTTTACTACGCTTTTTCCTCCACTTTTTTCAAGTTCAATGAGAAAATTTATCTACAAAAAACAATTTTATGCGTTCTTTCAACTTTTGAAACAAAACAAACTTTTCGAAATTATTCAAATTTTTATCGAAAACAATTTTTTAACTCAAAAAAATTTGCATTGTGTCTTTCAAATTTTATGTTTTTTTTACACAGCTGCCGTATTGTAAAAATTAAATATTTTAACTTTTTGAATGCGTTTTTAAAGTTTTTAGTTTTTTGCAACACTTTGAAACAATTTAAAAATGTTTAAGTTGATTTGTTTTTAATTTTTTTTTTTTTTTTACAACTCTAGAAACAATTTATTTTGTTAATTTGACAAATTTTTGCTTACACTTTGTAAAACAGAACAGCGCACTGCTGGCGCAAGTAATTTTAATTTTTTGTATTACTCGTCGCAGTCGGTCGTGTCTTCTTTTCGACCTCGGAAATCATTAAACTTGCACATGCGCCTTGAGCTGTCTCGTTGCTGTGCTGCCACATGCGATACTCGTTACATGCAGAGTTGCTTTGCTATGCTGCTTAGGGTGGCTACTCTGTCACATTAGTTGATAGATATCTTTGGTGGTTAATTTTTAAATTAAAGCCATACATGTGTATCTATAACGATACAACAATTTTAAAAATATTTTTACCGCCCTGCCTGGGAACCCGCAACATACAATTGTCCGTGGGAGAAGCAATTCGCACCTAAATCTAAGCCACATAATTCCAAAGATTGGCCCTGAGCTTTATTGATTGTTATTGCGAATGCCAATCGAATTGGAAACAGCAATCTTTTAAATCGAATAGGTGTATCGGTTGGAATCAGGGGGGAATTCGAGGAATGAGAACATCTTAACCTTTGAATGGCCACATCAATATTGTTGCTTTCACTACATTTTTCAACAATTTCTTCACTTCGAGTCGCGTACCGTTGCAGAGTTTCGGTTGATTGATGTTCCGCAACAGGATAATTGGCACACCTATCTTCAATTTCAGTATGTTTGGTGGCATCCCTGGCAGATCGAGTGAATTTAAAAATTCCGTTGGGTAATTAACAGCTTCCTCTAGTTCCACAACGGTGTCTATTGACTTATATGTAGTTTCTTTCCGCGTTGTACGTCTGCATTATTCTCAGCCGCCCAGTCCCTCGAATTGAATCCCGCTCTCCCTCAGTTATATTCAGAACCTCCCGACTTCGTGTTTCTGCGCGGCGAGTGCGACGACCCAAATTCGACCTCTTGGATGGCATGACTTCGTTAATTAGTATTTAATTATTAGTTTTCACCCTAGAACTCAAAAAACCATGAGAGATAGATGAAAGTGTTACAATTTCTTTTTTTGCCTTTCAAAGACGAAACTTTTTATGATAACACTTTTCATTCCATCTGTTATAGTTCTTAACCTAGAACTATGAGAAGCAGTGATTCAATTTTTCTCACAAACATATGGTGTTTTGTTTTAAATTTCTGTACGGTTTATCGTGCAATAGTGCTGACAGCCGGCAGGTGGCGTAGCAGTAGGGCAGCTGGCGGCCTGCAGGTGGCGCACCAGTAGGGCCACGAGGAAACGCCAAAAAAACGGATATATTTGCAAACGCAAATATGTTATCAACATAAAAAGTAGATAAAAACCGAGACCGAACCTCAACACATGTTGTGTCAAAATTTGGGCTTAAACGGTTCAGAATTTTTCAAGTCTATAAGCCTCGTATACACGAACAGAGATAATATATTTAAGTAAAGTCTCAAATTGCTTCCGCATTCACCGTATTCGACCGATTTGGCTTACTCGGACTATTATCTCTTCCCATACCTCAAAAGATGGCTCATCAATACATAATTTAGCTCACGCGAGAAATTATCGACGCTGCGGATGAGAATTTTGCAGAACTTGCGAAAAAATTACTTTTCGAAGGGGATCAAAAAAGTAGGAATATCGGTGGAATAAGTGTATCGAGCTAAAAAGGGAATAAAATTGAATAAAATTAATAAACAATAAAATTTTTTTTTTCTTTCCAAGGCAGGTTACTTGTTTCCCCACCTTTTATGATTATTTCACCACAACACACCACTTATTTGTACTCAAATGTGCAATTTTCAATTCAGAAGGCATTAATCCAATTGTAGATATCTCGGACAGATTATTTAAGAAGTATTTGCCCAAAAATAAAAATCTTGCACTGTAAAGGGCTGGGCAGTGGCAGCGCAAGTCCTCATCCACTTCCAGAATTTTTACAGCTTTTGCATTCGTATGCCGATTCTAGAGACAACTATTCTTCTTTGCAGGTAGCTTTTGGTATGCCAATCGAGTACTTTCCATGTTAAATATGGGTCGCTGTACCTAATCTAGCTAGTTCGTCTGAAATGCAATTGCTCTGAAAATTACTGGTACCCAGACGAGGTGAATACCGTAATTTTAGCCATTCATACAGTGATAGATTTTGAATTGGATCTGCGTTGGAGTTATTGGAGTTAGGAAGTAGTAGGAAGCTTTATTTAGTGCAATGACTTCATCTTGATAAACACTGTAGGTGCGTAAACGCCTCCTTCCACTGATCCATCAGTGAGTTCTCATTTTATTTACTGATTTATTATATTTTCGGTACTCTTCTAATAATTTTCGCTAAGATGTTCCATACGATACATATCTTAACCGTCATCTAAGTGAATAGTAATTTTTCATCAAGATTTTCATCAAGATTTTCATCAATCACACAACTTTCTAGGCTTAAACGCTAGTTTCACCTTAATAAACATAAGTTTATTCCTAAATCAATCTCATTTAAGATTAAATTTAAATACATTTTTATTCAAAAAGCTCATAAATAGTACGTATATTTAAGTTTTGAACTAAAATTCGGGGTTTTAAAAGCTTTTTAATTGAGAACTCTTAAAATGAAAGTAAAGTTTTAAATGAAAAAATAAAATGTATATATTATATTTACTTAAAAATGTAACTCATAGGCAAAATATTGGCGATCCGTTTTTATAATCGTTTTGATAACGATTTCTCTCTCAATTTATTTGTTAAATTTTTTAATACTACAACTCAGTGGGGATGCATTGAGCTGATAAGCCAGAGACAAAGCTTATCTCCAACACAGCTTCTCATTTTGCTCAAAAAGCTTTAATCTTTATTTCAATCGAAAAACGATCAGTGTGCGGTCATTTTTCGCATTGAGTGGTTGTAAAGATCGGACACAAACAAATTATTCCGCTAAAAATGATTTTTTGCAAACAATTTTTTATTAATAAGTTGTTTTGCGTTTTTTGTCAATAGGTATGTAAAACATAATAAAATTATTAGATCTAAATGCATTTTATAGAAATATTTATAAAAATAAATTAGGGGATTTTAGAAGCAAAATACTATTACCTCATAAAAAAAAAACCTTTAAATGTTTTGATAGCCTCCAAACAGATTATCAAAAGTATAAAAGAGCGTAGGTATTATAAATATTGTACATATATATTGTATATTGTATTGTTTATAAGCTTAACAAGATGAATCGTAACCACATCCGTCTATGTACGTAACATATTTAAAAAATGCGGATTTATATAAGAATACTTCTATTTATTAATACGACAAATTGAGTGCGAATGGGAACATGAATATTTTATTAAAAAACTAGCTTAACTACCCGACCTTGCTCGGGTCATGTAGTAATACCTTATTTCATTTGTCTAGCTCAATTATTTGCAAAAATAAGTTTCATTTCTCTTGTTCAACTATTTACAAAAATAAAATTTATTTTTTTGATCGCTTTTATGGGGCCTTGCCCATCGTCCGTTTTTTTTTTTTCAAACTTCTTTTTTTTACATGAATACCGAATTTAATTTCTCTCAAATACTTTTATGGGAGCCACGCCCACCGCCCATTTTTCTAAAACTACATATTTCCTTTTTGTGTAACTTGGACCAAAATATAGACATCTACAAAATTTAATTGAAACACGTGGATTTGTTTCAGGAAATATTAGATGAATTAATGATTAATTCAATGGGAACAACGTCCGCCATTCCAATTAGTGGTATGAAAAATAGCTTATGTCCGATTCTTAGACCAACTGAATATACACACAAAATTTCATAAGAATCAGTCAACCCGTTTTCGTGGAGTATCGTTAAAAACGCTGTGACATGATATTTTTATATATTATAGCAGGTACCTGCGGCTTTCCTCGCGTTTTTTTTTGCTCTTCTTTGATGGCTAAATATAAATTGTTCAAAAAATTTCGGTTCAAATTTTGGAAATCCCCTAAACACGACTAACCATCATTCAAATGCGCCCATTTTCAAGTCTCTACGTCTATTCAATCCAAATGTATGACTTTTTTTCAATGCTCTCATCAGGCCCCGGGAAAAATTTTCTAAAATCCCGTCTAAGTGCTCACCTGTAATAAAAAAAAATTGGTCATAAAATCTATATTGGGTCCACATATGGGTCCCAGGTCCAAATTCCGGAAATCCCTTGAACACCTTGAACGCCCAAAATGTTTTTTAACCATCTTTCAAATGGGCCCTGTTTCAAGTCTCTACTCTACTGTCTATTCACTCCAAAGATATGGCTTTCCGGTTTCAAGGCCCCCATTAGGCCCCTGGTCAAAATTTTTCAAATTTTTTCCCTGTCTGACTACATCTATGATGAGAGCAACAAAACAAAAAAAAAATTATTCAAATCGGTCGAGTCATTCTCGAGTTTTAGCGTTGTTAACGCACAGCTATATATTTTTATATACTCGTATATAGATAGATAGATATCCCTTATACACGATTGCGGCTTTAGGATGCAAAACTGTGAACAATTTAAGATAGGGACTTTTAAAAGTAATCCACAAACTAACTCGACCGATTATCTTCGAACAAAACTGCATATAGTATATACAAAAATTTATTTAGTGTTTTCCAATTAAAACAAAAGAACTTGAAGATAACAAAAAAAAAACAATTACGACAATTTTGTTTGTTTACATAGCCGCTAAAAGCTCTCATAATCCTAGCCTTCCTGTTGGGAAACACTGTATTTCAAAACTTTTAAAAGGCTGCGCTTTTCTATATTAATCTGTAGATAATGTTTAAATGTGGTCCAGAAAAAAATTGATGTCGAAAAAAATGCTTTCTTTATAAATGGTTTTTAATGCTTTCTGTTTTAAAGTATACAAATGCTTTTTATTTCAAACATATCAAATATATCAAATCTTAATAGCATTTATGAACATACTCGTACATAGTTCGTTCATTAGTGTGGTCCAAAAAGGTATAGGTAAAATTGTTTAACAAAATTTTTGTTGTCCGGTAAAAAAAAAATTAGTGTTACAGGTTTCTAGAAAAAAGTGATTTTTTCCCCATATAAAATGCATGGGAAACTTCAGGCCATTAAAAATTATCTGATAAAAAAAAAAAAAAAAAAAAAGGGGTTTTTATTTGATATAGAACATTTCTGGAAGTTTTTTTTAGGACCACCCTAACGTACATAGTGGTTTACTTTGGTGCATGGTTTTACTTTAGTCTATTGATCTACAATTATACTTCCACGAATTCTGTATGTATTTATTTGTTTGTTAATAAAAGAAATTTTTATTTCAAAATTCCAAGAACATTCCTTATCTGCTTATGACCTTTTTTGTATTATCGCCTAAGATTTTCGTAATTTTTTTAATATGTGCAAGAGCAAGAAGAGATCATAAATTGATAAATGCAAATCGGTACAAGCATAGCAATGTTTATAAAAACTTGCTTTAAGCTACTGTCAGGAAAATATGTTTAGATTAATTTTAAACGAATTGTGCTGATCAACAAAATATATATTTTTCTAATATTCATTATGATTCATTATTCATTATTTTCATTATGAAAAAGGAACCGCAACGCAATTTATACAACACCGCAATTTCAAAAAAAGTTAATAGAAATTGGTGATTAAGTTATTGAAGCCCTAATAATTTCCAACGTTAAAAGTACTGACCAGTGTTGCTGAAATTTTTTCAGCAAAAGTGGCTGAATCGAGGGCACAAAGTAACGAAAGTAGCTGAATTTACTCTAAAAGAGCTAAAAATGAATCTTAATGATCTTAACACCGAGTAGCCCATTCGGTTTCTCAACTTAGTTTTTATCAAATTCAACTGGCTGAATATCCGTTCTACTTAAGCATTCGACCAGGGAAGTGATAATATTTTAAGAGCGAATTCAGCCAACTCTTCGTAAGGGTTGTTTTATGTTGAGTCTTTGTAATTTAAAACTTCGGCTCAGAAATTCTCCACATCTACATTATTTTTGAAATTGTAAATTCTCGTATTGCCTTTTCCTTCTGCCACTTTAAAAAACGTCAAAAGCTCAACGATACTTTTTTTTCTTAGACCGCAATATATTGTCGACCGAAAGTAAGTAAATTTTTTTTTAATGTGTAAATTTTTCGGGTTTCTTAAAAAAAACCAAGGAAAAACGTTAACTTTGGTGAAACCGAAGCTGAAATACCCGTCACGCGTATTTTTAAATAAATAATATCAGTGACATAGATAAATCTTCGAGATAGGATGGGAGGGGGTCAATGGATCAACACAAGTTTAGACATAATATATATTCAGAAAAAAAATCGAAAATAATCGATAAGTTTGTGTGGGCCCTATGCCTAAAAATGGGCGTGGCACCTTGTTTGTGATATTGGATGATATTACAAGTATTTTTACCCAATTTGGAGTCAATACATTCCTAAGTAGCAACCATTTCCATACGAAAATTTGAAAATAAGCGGTAAGTTTTTATGGAGGATATACATAAAAATGGGCGTGGCACATTTGTTTTGGAGTGAATTTGGAGTGAATGTATACTTAAAAAATATTTATTTTTATATAAAAAATTGAAAATGGGCGTGGCACTTTCATATTCAAACTTGACCTGGTCGTTGCCGAGAAAAGCTTAAATTCTAAATTTCGGCTAAGTATCTCCAGCAGTCTCCGATTAAATCGCGTTAAAATAAACAGACTGGCGGACAGACAGACAGACAGACATATCTAAATCGATTCGTCTCGTCGAGCTGATCAATAAAATATATATTTTATGTGGTCTCCGATGCCTCCTTCACACTATGTGTGACGGGTATGAAAAACCATAAAAAAATGAATTTTGCATAAAATTGAACAAGCTTGCGAGTGAAAATAAGATTGAAATTAACAAATATGCTTCGTTCATTAAATAAAAATATTGTAGCTCGGAAACTATTAAAGATATCGCAAAAGTTTAGAAATCATTTTGTTAAGCATGTTTTAGGGATTTGTACAAAAAAGTAAAATAGTTGACCGGTTTAATATCACATCTCAGTTTGTAGAAGGCGGCGTTCAGTCCATTTAAAAAAAAAAAAGTTTACTCGGCTATTATATTTACTTTGCTCTAGCCACTAAATGAATCTTGTTGTAAATGACGTAAACACAATTCCAGAAATAGGAAATACAATTTGGAATATAACGTATGGAATATGCTTCTACTATATCACGAATGAGTGAAACAAGGTGGTCAGAAAAGTACAATGCTATCAAACGATTTTCTGAGCATCTTTTCAAATTGTTTAAGCTCTGGACAGAAGATAGTTGGCATACCTGTTGTATTCTGCGGTTACAGGACCAGTTTTATCGTTGCTCTACTGGCAATAGCAAAACACTCATCGCTATTAAAGCCTACAGCAATCATTTTACAAAAAAAAAAAAAAAAAAAATATAAACATATTGAGAACATTTCGAGCCTACCCAAAGAACTTCCAGATAAAGCAGATATAACAACAACCTATCTGAGAGTAGCAGAATCTCTGTCACGTTTGAAATTATCATACTACAGCTTTTCGCTATCTAGATTGGAGCCATTTCGTATGATAAAATGAGTAGGTACATCAAAGTTTTAAGAATTTTCAGTAGATGTTTGATGTCGATGGTGAATTGATTCTTTGGTATAATTTATGGAAAAAACAAGGAAAAAAATCATAATTAGTTCTTGTATGATCATCAGTGACGAAGATTTTATTCATCAAAGTGGTTGGGTGGGGACAACTCAATTTTTAGGTTTAAAGGAAGATATAACAATACCTAAAATGGGCACCTTGGCTTTGACATACAAACTGCCTAGGACAAAAAAAAAAAGGATAAGTTTCAGGTCAACACCTTTACAACTTTCCGAGTAAAATGCATTGCAACAGACGGACGGAAGGACAGACAGACGGACATGGCTAGATCGATTCGTCTCGTCGAGCATATAAATATTTTATAGGGTCTACGATGGCAAAACTGATAATACTCTTCGATAATACCCAAACGTAAAAAAAGTTTGAAGAACATTGAAGTTGATCCATTTAAGGCAGCAAATTAATTTCTACCTATTTTCATTTAGTATGTCATGCACAACAGCGACTGTACACTTCATAGAGTCAAATCCTGGCTTAGGAGAACGAAACGACAAAAAAGGCTTTCCGGGCATTGAAATTTTGTTAATGAAAACCATGATATGATTGGAAAAAATTGATAAAATAATAAAACGAAATCGCTTCAAAGTATTATGAACCATTTTAATACTGTGTACCCTAAGGGTAAAAGGGTAAATTAAGTTTGTGCGAATGTATGTTTACAGACAGAAGGAGGCAAGATAGACCCTATAAAGTATATATATTCTTGATCAGCATTGAAAGGAAGGAGAGTCGAACTAGCTATGTCTATCTGTCCGTCCGTCATGCTGTCTGCCGTATGAAAACGATTATTTCGGAGACTATACGAGGTAGAGCTTTCAAAATTGAATCTTAGACTCTCCTTGGCCGTCTAGTGTGCACTTACAAACGGTTTTTCTCTAGACCCATTTTAAGGTACCCCCCCCATACAAATCTACCCCAAAATTTTGGGGTTTTGCATAAAAACGTCATTGTTTTATATTCTAGGAAGTTCAAATTTAGTATAAATGTTGTCTATGATAGTCCCAATAAATTATCCCAATATGGGTAGAACCAAAAAAAAATTTTAGGCTTAGCCCCCATACAAATTTACCCAAAAAATTTTGGGTTTCTGCATAAAAAACGTCACTGTTTTTTATTCTAAAAATCTTAATTCGGTATAAATTATGCCTATGTCTCAATGAAACAGACCAATATGGGTAGGCCCAACAAAATTTAAGGTATAGCCCCCATACAAAGCTATACCCGATTTTTTCAAGTATTTCTATGAAAATCCAATTCATTGAGGTATGGTAGTAAAATTGAACCTAACTTAAGGTAGCATACTCAACTTCAGCGTTCTTTCTTGTTTTTATTGATTTTTTTAAAACTATACAAAAAAAATTCTGAAGATTTTTTTAAATTAGGCAAGTATAAAATATAGCTCCCACATAAAATACTACCATAATTTTTTTATTTTCAACAGAATTTTTTTGAATTTGAATTTAACTTTAATTTAATTTTTCTTTTACAGCTGTTGTCGTTTTGGGCTGTGAGGAGTCAGAATTTGAATGCAAAAGCGACGCATCATGCATCGGACTCGAGCTACTGTGCAATGGAGATAAAGACTGCAGTGATGGCAGTGATGAGACCTTTGAGGAATGCTTGCAAATCGAATGTCCACTCTATACATTCAAATGTGGTTATGGAGCGTGTATTTCAATGGACCTTGTATGCGATGGAACTCCAAATTGTGTGGATAATTCAGATGAGGGCAAAACGGCTTGCGTAATAAAAAAAGATGAAGAATCATTTGATGCTTATTTAAAGGAGTTGCAAGGCGATTGTAGGTATGTAAATGAAAATCAAATGATTTGCTTAAATAATATTGTATTAGGTAAATGACTTGATAAGCGTATTTTTTTTATCTTATAGTAATGATTTTACGATGAAATGTAAAGATAAAGACGGTAAAGACATTTGCATTGGTCTCGAAAATATATGTGATGGTAAGGTAGATTGTCATGATAAAAAAGATGAATCATTAGATCTCTGCATAGGCATTGAGTGCCCAACATATGCATTCCGCTGTGCCTATGGCGGTTGTATTAATAAGAATCAGCAATGCGATCATGTTCCACACTGTCATGACAATTCAGATGAAATTGGTAGAATGTGTTTGGTAAAAAGCGCTGTGGATAAACTTAAACGTGAATGTGATTTTTGGAGACAATTGTTCCGAAGAAGTAGATATACCTCCAGCAAATAAAAATGATTTTTGGACCATAGACAAATCAAGCGCAGAACCTTGCGTTGTACCAGCTCTTAAGTCATGTACTGTACCCACACAGCCGCTAAATCTGCAAACAAGAGATGCCGTCACCAATGAGATACTTGCACCCAGTACGAGTGTAACATCGGGCGCTGTTGTTAATTTTCAATGTAAACGAAAATATAAAATGGAAGGAAAAGCTATTAACTTTTGCATTGATGGTAAATGGATATTTCCATTACCATCACTTTGTGAGTCCATCTGTGAGGCACGTAACATTAATGGGGGCATATCTACTGTACGCCATTGTGTGAGTTATGGTAAACCGGTAAACTGTCGTTCAGCGTCAAGTCCGGGTACGGAGGTACAGTTTAGTTGTGCTCCATTCTATAAGCCGTTACAAAACACACCACTTTCCAATGTTAACTGTGAAAGGAATGGCATTTGGAGTTCTAAAGCACCACAATGTGAACCAGTTTGTAGCAATATTGATGATGATAAAGAACCTTGGGCCGTAAGCATTTATCAGCGCACTGGTACACCTGAATTTAAATGGATTTGCTCTGGTGCTATTTTATCTGCAAAAATGGTTCTGACTTCTGGAATTTGTTTCAATTCGCTTGATTATTTTGCTGGTAAGAGCAATGATCCATTCTTTTATAATATTGTCGAGGGTAAACAAACTGAAGGCTATGATCAAAATCAAGTTTATTCGTTGGGTATACACAATGTTTCGCAGATTATTTTGAATGAGTAAGTTTTTGAAATACATTTATTTAAATTTTAAAATTATACTCATTGTTTTTTTTTTCAGAAAAAACGATGTTAATGGTGAACCATACGCAATAGGTTTACTAATACTTGTCGACTATTTTCGATTTGCACCGCAATTGAAACCATTTTGTCTAGATCTGCAAGTCAAAGCACCAAGTAACCCAGTTATCGATTTACCATTAATGCCAAATCCACCCGAAAAAGGAGAGCTTTTAAACTATGAATTTAAGGGAACCACACATTTATTACTGATATTTAACTTTAACGATCGTTCGAATGGACCTACTGCATTGTTCGTAAGCAGCTATTATGATATCATCAAGACGAATCTAGATCGATATAAATTGATATATTGAGTTATTTCTACTGGTATCTATGGATCTATAAGTTGTGTTTATAAGTTGTGGTAAAATCGAATTAAACTCATATTTTTTTTAATTTTTGTTTTCACAATTAAAAAGATTTGTTTTAATTTATATTATATTTGAAGAAATGTAATGCTGGACATTTCGATCTTAAATTAAATCTATAGAATTTTATTTCGAAAAAGTAACTTTAAAAACGTATTTGATAGAGTATAAAGTATGGGGCAATCCCATGCAAGTAGCGCTAGAAGCGCCGTTTTGATGTCACAGTATCGCGTATGTAGCAACCTTCTAAGCGAAGCTTGTTATGACAACTCAAAACCAGCCAACACATTTGAGGCAAGAGCATAGATTAAAGGAACACGTATTGGATTGCTTCTCTAAACGAGTTGAACTGCTCCCCTTACCGCTGTACACAGAAAGTGTTCGGAAAGTGGGCGAGGAAGGTTGCTAGTAGTCTTGTGAGATCTTTTCAAAAGTTCTGAGGAATTTTATTAGAACGCTTTGTCGAACACAGGCCAAATCGATCTAGATCTTCTACAGCGATCCAGATTTTTCGATTTGTTCATGGCCAACAAGGCGAAGTATTTTATAATGGCGTAGATTTTTACCCTCATTGGGATCTCCACCCACACCGGTAGAGAGTCACAAGCTGATACCGCCCTGGCTAATGAATCAGCGTGGTCGGTACCAGGGACATCGCTGTGCTCCGGAAACCATAAGATAATAATGGAGCTGAATTGATCTGGTTCATTAAGCCGGTTTTTGCAGTCCCTTACCAACTTTGATTTGGTGACATGTTCGCCTAGAGCCTATATCGTAGCTTGACTCTCAGAGAAGATGAAGACTGTAGTGGACATTCAGTACAACAACATCCGCTTGGAAAACACTGCAGATACCGGAGAGCCGAAAGGATCTCTCGACGGAACTTACACCACAGTCCATCTTTTAACTCTCAGTGTAGATTGACAAACCAGAAGTGCATCCCTGCAGTTCAGCCTTCCACAGTAGCCTTGTGGGCAAGGATATTTTAAAAGGTTTATCAAAAACTGGAGTTGTAGACAGAAAGTCTGTCCGACTATTGGCCGGCTTATTACCACCGGGAGTTTTGAAAGGATAGCGCTGTGCCCATAATGTGTTGGTGACCAGAGACCTGATTCCATCAGGCGTTTAGCGCTTTAAGATGATATTTTCTTTGTGTATACTTCGATAGGCAGAAGATTGAACACTACATTTATTGCTCCCGTAACTCCAATGCAAGCTGGCCTACCTAGTTTTGTGATGTTGTACTGGCATGTTGTAGAGTAAAACCCTCAGCAATTGGAGTTTACATTGCTATATATGCTTTTAGAGAAAAATGTTTAACTAATCATAAAATATAGATAGTTTCTATGTAAATTTGTTTTTAGAGGTTTTTAATTTTAATATAATTTTTTTCTGCGCCGAAATTTTATTTAAGGTGCGTTCAGACATGAAAGTATGTAGATCAAATTTTTACAATTTAATAAATCTGTAATATTTCAAATACACCTCTCTCCGACTCACCTTCTACACCTGGAGTGCCCCTCAAGGATATTGTACTCCTTTCTACAGACTAGAAAGTGACCCTTGCTTGATACACCTGCCTTTGTTCTCCAATTCTGAATTAATTCATATTGAACGAATTTTCCCGGATGGATTTCTGTCCATAGCTACGTTTGATCCGTGGCAGTTCCGCCCTGAGTACTAACTACGGGTTACTGGTATGTCCGTGACAATGTTCGATCCGCCGTGAAAACTAACTACGGGTTACTAGACTAAACTACTATTTAATTCGCAAAGGAATTTACCAGTCGATCTGCACTGTCAAATTACTCAAGACGAACTGTCTCGACTGGCGAAATCATCGGCTTTTTTTTTTTTTTTACTAATTTGTAAGCCTCTGCCGAATCTCTGCCCGGTTCCCTGTCTAATAACCGTCTATAGATTCAACGAAATAACCAATTGAAGACCCCGTGAGTCATTTAATACTTTTCTATTTTGTGAGACGCTCCGCATCGTCACAGTTAATACCGACACAATGAAATAAAGTAAAATGTGTCGATTGTTGCTTTAACGGATTTAATATTATCGCTGAGTGGTCTATTAATGTAATAATGCAATAATATGATTCTTTCATATCTTACTAACAAATAATAAAGACCTTATCTCAAAAAGTCGACCTTATCTTTAGGATGAGTAGTAAAAATATTGCTATTTCTTTTTAAATAGCAAATTTTGGTGCTCCAAGAAACGCAAATCGCAAAATATTTAAAAAAATATCGTCAGTGTTTAACCGAAGCTTACATACCCGTCACACGAATCTTTTTATGTGTGATCATAAAAGTTGGTATTAAATTTTAAGGTTAAAAGGTTGAGTGTATATTCAATAGGTTTGAGAATAGGAGTTGGGCGTGGCCCCATATAATCGATAAAATATTTCCGGAAACAACTCAACCAACTTTGAAGAATTTTTTTTTTTAATCAGGGGTGTCACTTAAAAACCTCATTTGGTTGATGTCAAATCTCTTCTTAAATTCAATGAAATAATGAATATAATTCACAATTAGTTCAAACATTATTTTAAAAAACTTATAAAATAAATTTGGACAAAAATTTTAAAGAAATGAAATTCGGTGTACATGTTACTAGGAGTAGCAAAGTTGAAAAAAGGGAGGTTGGCGTGGCCCCATAAAAGCGATCAAAAACAAGGAAAAATGTTAACTTTGGTGAAACTGAATCTTAAATACCGGTCAGACAAATCTTTGAAAATTTCGTGTGAACATCTATGGCTTAGATGGGATGTGGTGGGGTCATTGGACTAATGCAACCCAAGTTTAGACACAATATTCATATCAAATTTTAAACTGGAAATTCAGATATTCCAATATTTTTTATACCCGTTACACATAGTGTAAAGGTATATTCAGTTTGTCCAAATCTTTGTAACGCGTTAAAGGATGCATCGGAGACCCCATAAAGCATATATATTATTGATCAGCTCGACAAGACGAATCGATTTAGACATGTCCGTCTGTCTGTCTGTCAGTCTGTTGTAATGCGTTCTTCTCGGAAAGTTTTAAGGATATGGACCTGAAATTTGAAACTTAAGCTTTTTGTGCTCCTAAGCAGTTTGTATGTCAGAACCAAGGTGCCACGCCCATTTTTAGATATAGCCCCCATACAAACTTACCACTTTGATTCGTTTTTTTGTATGAAAATAAAGGGTGATTTTTTAAGAGCTTGAGAACTTTTAAAAAAAAAAAACGCATAAAATTTGCAAAAATCTCATCGGTTCTTTATTTGAAACGTTAGATTGGTCCATGACATTTACTTTTTGAAGATAATTTCATTTAAATGTTGACCGCGGCTGCGTCTTAGGTGGTCCATTCGGAAAGTCCAATTTTGGGCAACTTTTTTCGAGCATTTCGGCCGGAATAGCCCGAATTTCTTCGGAAATGTTGTCTTCCAAAGCTGGAATAGTTGCTGGCTTATTTCTGTAGACTTTAGACTTGACGTAGCCCCACAAAAAATAGTCTAAAGGCGTCAAATCGCATGATCTTGGTGGCCAACTTACCGGTCCATTTCTTGAGATGAATTGTTCTCCGGAAGTTTTCCCTCAAAATGGCCATAGAATCGCGAGCTGTGTGGCATGTAGCGCCATCTTGTTGAAACCACATATCAACCAAGTTCAGTTCTTCCATTTTTGGCAACAATCGCCATTCACCGTAACGTTGCGTCCAACAGCATCTTTGAAAAAATACGGTCCAATGATTCCACCAGCGTACAAACCACACCAAACAGTGCATTTTTTGGGATGCATGGGCAGTTCTTGAACGGCTTCTGGTTGCTCTTCACTCCAAATGCGGCAATTTTGCTTATTTACGAAGCCATTCAACCAGAAATGAGCCTCATCGCTGAACAAAATTTGTCGATAAAAAAGCGGATTTTCGCATTTCGAACCGAACACTGATTTTGGTAATAAAATTCAATGATTTGCAAGCGTTGCTCGTTAGTAAGTCTATTCATGATGAAATGTCAAAGTATACTGAGCATCTTTCTCTTTGACACCTTGTCTGAATCCCGCGTGATCTGTCAAATACTAATGCATGAAAATCCTAACCTCAAAAAAATCACCCGTTAGTTATTATTAATGCATGCATATACAAATTGGGTAAAACCTCTTCTAATGGCATCCAATATCAAAAGAAAGGTGCCACGCCCATTTTTTGATAGGGCCCCCATACAAACCTAGCGCCCATTTCTCAGATTTTGTATGAAAATAATACTTCTTTATGGATATATTCACTCCAATCTGGGTAAAATCACTTATACTGTTTTCCTATGAATGTTCTACCGATTTGACAAGGATCGGACCACTATAACATATAGACGCCTTACAAACTCACCTTCCATTTTTATTTATTTTTCCAAGAAAGTGATTAAAATTTTGTGTGGCGGGTATTTGAGCTTCGGTGCTACCGAAGTTAACGTTTTTGCTTGTATATTTTTATTTTTTGTTTATGTTAAAAAACAAAACATTTTTGTATGTGAAAAATTAGAAAATCGAGTTCTTAAATGAACTGAATATACGTTAGGCTTTGAAAGTAGAAAATACATGTTTACTTTATGGGGTCTACGACATCTCCTTTATTGCGTTACAAACTCTCCGACGAACTGAATATACCCACAATGTGTAACGGGTTTTCTTTATTCAATACAAAATCACTACAATTTCATTCACTATCAAAAGATCTCGACCCCCATTTCAGCATACACACAATATATTTGTAGGTCAGCTTCGAAAGCTAGATAATTTATGATACGTTTGCCTCGTTTAGGGTAGTCCCCATACAAATCTACTTACTTTTTTTGAAAATTTTATGTGAACAAATTTTTGATACTTAATCTGGGAACTCTTAATTTAGTATGGATTCTTTTTATGGTAATCGCAATAAAATATCTAAATTTGGTTTAGACATGGTCCCCTTTCAAATATACCCGAAATTTTGGACATTTTGAGATGCTGTATTATAATTACTAGGAGACAATATTTATATAAATTAAGATAAAAACTTTGGTATACAATAATAAATTAAACCAAAATAGAACATTGCCTTAAGGCGCATTTATGTTGGGTACAGCGTATCTCATAGTCGTGCTTACTCGACTGCAGCGTTCTTTTTTGTTTTTACATAATATTACAATTGCAATCAAACGCTGATAACGCTTACTTTTCCTATACGAGTAGCTTACATTGTATTCTTCTCCGGTTCAACAAACCCACATAACGAATTCACATAAAATTGTCTGCAATTATACTTTGAATTCATATCACTACAAAAAGTAGTATAATAATGTAATTAATTAGTATACTCGTATCATAGATAATTAATCTAATCTTTAGCGTCTGTCTTGAGTTTGGAATGATATGGCAAAGCGGCAGAAATATTTTTATTTGTCATTTAGTGAACGATCGTCAAGCAATCTGAGCAATCTATTCGTAGCGAAATATATAGATACTTGTAGATAGAATCAAAATATATTCAAATTGTCATTAAAAATAAAATATTTATAATCAAAAATACTCGTATACCGATAACACATAAATAAAGAAAAATGTTAAAGAAAGAAGAAATTAATAAAAATAAAACAAAAAGCTCAATTTTTAGCAAGAAATATCGCTTGCAGATAATAGCTACATTGACAGGTTGGTCTAAAGAAAAAAAAAACCTCCAATTTCTATTAGACTATTTAAAAACTCAAAAAGATAAATAATTTATTATCAGTGCATATGATGACCTTAATGCATGGCATTGCAATTGGTTGGCTATCGCCCACATTACGTTTACTACAATCCGCTGAAACGCCATTGGACACTCCAATAAATGTAGCAGAAGCTTCTTGGATAGGATCCAGCATGGGACTGGGTTCCATAACGGGAAATATACTTTTGGATTGCTATTGGATCGTTTTGGACGAAAATATTGCATACAACTCATAGCAATACCAAATATGGTGCGTATTGTTTGTTTAAAATTTTTTTTTTTTTTTTAAATTGAAAAGTATAATTTTATATTTCAGACCTATTGGGTACTCATTTATTTCGCAAAAAATGTAAACTATCTCATTGTTGGACGTTTTCTTGCTGGCATTACCGGTGGTGGAAATAATGTAATCATTGCAATATACATTAGTGAAATTGCAGATTCAAGGTAATGACTGTGTGATTAATCGATTATTCAATTGGCAATCGATTATTCTATATAATCAATTGATCAAATCGTTCAAGTATCAATAATCGATTAATGAACAATCAATAATCAAATAGTTCATAATTAACAAACATAATTAACAAACAATAATCAGGGTATTGATAATTAACAATCAGTTGCAATAGTCGCAATTTTGGTAATCACAATCATGGGCTCATCATACGCAGACAACCAACAACGGGGATGCTTGCTCAAGTGAAAGGCAAATAAAATATCTTCAGTTATTATCTTTTTGACTTATTATTATCAACATCATCATACTCAAAGTACAAAGCCAATAAAAAAAAAAAGGAAAAACGTTAACTTCGGTAGAACCAAAGCTTAAATACCTGTCACATGTATTATACCCTGTACCCAAAGGGTTAATGGGTATATTAAGTTTGTGCGAATGTATGTACCACACAGAAGGAGGCTAGATAGAGTATATATATTCTTGATCTGCATTGAAAGGGGTGTCTAACTAGTTTTGTCTGTCTGTCCGTCCGTCCGTCACGCTGCCTGCCGTATGAAAAAGATTATCTCGAAGCATATAGAAAGTAGAGCTTCCATATTTGAAACTTTGACCCTCCTAACCCGTCAGATGTACACTTACAAACGGTTTTTCTCTAACCCTTTTTTAAGGGGAACTCCCCCATACAAATCTACTCAAACATTTTGGGTTTCTACACAAAAACGATATTGTTTCTTATTTTAGGAAGTCTAAATTTAGTATAAAATATGCCTATGATAGTCCCAATGAAATATCCCAATATGGGTAGGACTAAAAAAATTTTAGGTAGAGCCCCATACAAATTTACACCATTTCTTTTTTTATACCCGTTACACAAAGTGTAAGCGAGTATATTCAGTTTGTCCGAAAGTTTGCAACGCATTGAAGGAGACATCGGAGACCCCATAAAGTATATATATTATTGATCAGCTCGATGAGACGAATCGATTTAGCCATGTCCGTCTGTCTGTCCGCCTGTCTGTCCGTCTGTCTGTCTATCTGTTGCGATGGCTGTTACTCAGAAAGTTTTAAAGATATTGACCTAAAATTTTAAACTTAAGCTTTTTGTGCTTCTAGTTACTTTGTATACCAGAACCAAGGTGCCACGCCCATTTTCAGATAAAGCCCCCATACAAACTTACCACTTTTTTTCGACTTTTTGTATGAAAAAAAGTTATTATTTATAAATGCTTTTACTACAATATAGAGTAAAAACACTTCTAATGGCATCCAATATCAAAAGAATGTTGCCACGCCTATTTTCAGATATAGCCCTCATACAAACTTAACGCTTTTTTCGATTTTTTGTATGAAAATACGTATTATTTATGAATATATTTAATCCAAATAGGGTAAGAACACTTATTATGTCATCCAATGTTAATTCTAAGGCGCCACGCCCATTTTTATGTATAGCCTCCATACAAACTTACCGCCCATTTTCGAGTTTTTAGTAAGATTCGGGCAAATATAACATAAAGCCTCCATACAAATTTGACCACATTCATCGTTAAATTTAATCTAAGCACCTGGTGAACATATAAACTATTAAAAGTGTTGTGTAACGGGAATTTCAGCTTCGGTTCTACCGAAGTTAACGTTTTTTCTTGTTTTTTTTTTTTTTTTTTTGAGTTTTTGCATAAAATCCAATAGTATAAATGTAGTATTTATTACAAATTTGGCTACAGGGTATCTACAGCGTATCTACAACTCAAGTTTAGACACAATAATGGTATAAAATTTTAAGCTAAAAATACAGTTATTCAAAAATAATCCGTAATTTTGGGTGGGACCTATGCCTGAAAATGGGCGTGGCACCTTGGTTTTGACATTGGATGATATTAGAAGTAATTTTACCTAATTTGGAGTCAATACATTCTTAAATAATAACCATTTTCATACAAAAATTGGAAAATACGCGATAAAATAGTTTGGGTTCTATAAAAAAAAATGGGCGTGGCACATTTGTATTGACACTAGATTACATTATAAGCGATTTTATTCAATTTGGAGTGAATATATGCATAAATAATGGGTGATCATTTTGCATGGGGACTATACCCAAAAATGGGCGTGCCACTTTCATTTTCGAACTTGACCTTGTCGTTTTCTAGAAAAGTTTAAGTTACAAATTTCAGCTAAATTGCAAGAAAATCGAGTTGAATTAAACAGACAGACAAACGACAGGGCTAGATTGACTCGTCTCATGAAGCTGTTCAAGAATATATACACTTTCTGGGGTCTAAGACATCTCTTTTAATGTGTTACAAACTTTTAGACAAACTGAATATACCCTTCACACTAAGTGTGGCTGGTATAAATAGCAAATCTTTACTTATAAATTACACTAAACGACCAAAAAAACAAATCCAAATTTTAAAGGTTGCATATTAATTTTTGGGGACTCTCAAAACATGAATCTAGGGTGAAAAAAAGTGATTTTTAGTAAATTTCTAACCAATTTTTTAACATGTTTTAAATAGAAAAATCGAAGACCTTTCGAAACCAATGAACCAATTGAAAACAATGAATTTTTAAAAACAAATTTTTGTTTTCCCTGTAATACATAATTTATATAATATTTTATTGTTTCTTTTTCAAAGCATTCGCGGATCACTAGCATCTACAGGCATGTTTTTTATTAATTCTGGTTTGACGGTGGGTATGATGCTTGGTTCCACTCTTTCATATCATATGTTTCCATGTATTGTTATAATTATACCAATAATTTATCTTATTGCTACTATTGGACTACGCGAAACACCACAATATTTACTAAAACGTGGCAGATATGCGGAGGCAGAGCAATCTTATAGATTCTATAAGGGTATGCTACAAACAGAAAAATCCAGCAATGACGAAAACATTGAATTAACAAGCGCAAGACAACACAAAGAAAATGCTGAATTTGAAACATTTAAGGCTGAGGTACTTAAAGTTGGTACCCAAGATCCATTAAAGCTTGATGATTTCTGTAAGTTTAAAAATATTATTCGAATAAAAGTTGATTTATATTATACATATCTTCTCTTCATAGTAAACAAACGTGCATTGAAAGCATTTGGCATTATACTGGTCATCTTAATTGTTAATCAATTTTCTGGCAGTTTTGTCATTTTCAATTACACATCTCTAATTTTTATCGAGCTGGGCAACAAAATGAATCCAAATATCAGCAGCATTATAGTCAGCTGCTCACAAATTGTAGGCACAATATGCGCTGTTTTATTTGTCGATTATTTTGGACGTCGTGTACTCTTTTTAACCTCAGCAGCCGGTATGGGTCTTGGACTGTTGAGCACTGGACTTTTTAAACAATATGCCACAACGGATTTATTTGAGCAGTACGATTGGTTGCCGTTATTGTTGCTATGTTTTGTTGCAGTTATCGCCTCAATGGGTGTAGTATCGCTGTTATTTGTTATCATAATTGAGCTATTGCCACCAAAGGTTTGTTGAGATACTTTATGATTTTATTTATGATTTATTTACTTCTGAATTTTTTTACTTTTAACAGATACGCGCTTTAGCTGCTTCAATCACCATGGCTGTTTTTAGTTTATTTGTTTTTAGCGCCATGAAACTGTACCCTATAATGCTCTTCTCACTGGGTATATCCTGTACTATGTACATAACGGCTGGTGTTTGCTTCTTTGGTGTCATTGTGCTAAGTATCTATCTACCTGAAACAAAGGGTAAATCTATGACAGAATAAACCGAAACAAAAAATGTGATTCCCAACTATCTAATAAGTTTCAAATGATTACAGAAGCTTTGCTAAAACAAAATAAATTTTATAGGTTAATTTTTATTCAAAGCTTAGTTATCTCAAACCTAAAATCTTAGCAATAAGTACATTTAAGCCTTTGAATAAAACTATCTTGTAGACATTAAAAGCACGAACAGGCATTATCAGTTTATCGGAAGTTAAGTGAAACATCAATTTGTAATATTTGGCAACTTTGTACTTATGATGCAATTTTACATGTACAATTTTTTTTTAGTTTTATGAAGTTTGAAGACAAGTTACGGTGAAAGAGTGCAAGAAATATGTTAATAAAGCTTACTATGTAAAAAATATGCTACCAAATAGAGGCGGAATACTACACCTCGATAACTGCTTCATGCTTTGCATTTGGAAATGAGAAACATTCGGCCTTTTTATCATATTCTGACAAATATGTTAGTAACGGATTTTAGAAAATTTTGACCCGGAGCCTAATGGGGCCTTGAAACCAGAAAAGCCATATCTTTGGAATGATTAGACGTAGAGACTTGAAACAGGGCTCATTTGAAAGATGGTTAAAAAAAATTTTTGGCGTTCAATGGGTTCAAGGGATTTCCGGAATTTGGACCTGGGACCCATATGTGGACCCAATATAGATTTTTTGAACAAATTTTTTTTTTATTTCAGGTGAGCGACTTAGGACGGGGATTTTAAAAAATTTTGACCCAGGGCCTAATGAGAGCCTTGAAAAAAGTCATACATTTGGATTGAATAAACGTAGAGACTTGAAACTGGGCGCATTTGAATGATGGTTAGTCGTGTTTAGGGGATTTCCAAAATTTGAACCCACATTTTTTGAAAAATTTATATTTAGCCACCAAAGAGAAGCAAAAAAAAAAAAAAACAACGTGAGCAAAGCCGCGGGTACCTGCTATAATATATAAAAATATCATGTCACAGCGTTTTTAACGATACTCCACGAAAACGGGTTGGTTGGTTCTTAAGAAATTTTGTGTGTGTATTCAGTTGGTCTAAGAATCGGACATAAACTATTTTTCATACCACTAATTGGAGTGGCGGGCGTTGTCCCCTCTGAATTAATCATTAATTCATCTATTATTTCCTGAAACAGCTCCACGTATTTCAATTAAATTTTGTAGATGTCTATTTTGTGGTTCAACTTACACAAAAACGAAGTATGTAGTTTTAGAAAAATGGGCGGTGGGCGTGGCTCCCATAGAAGTATTTGAGAGAAATTTAATTCGGTATACATGTTAAAAAAAAAGTTTGAAAAAATAGACAGACGATGGGCGAGGCCCCATAAAAGCGATCAAAAAAATTAATTTTATTTTTGCAAATAATTGAACAAGAGAAATGAGACTCGGTATAATTTTTGCAAATAGTTGAGCTAGATAAATGAAATAAGGTATTGCTACATGACCCGAGCAAGGCCGGGTAGTTCAGCTAGTTTTTAATACATTTAAAATACATATTTGATTTCTCCTTCGTAGTTTTTCGATAGTTGGGAAATGCCGAAGGTGATTCTAAAATAAGATCTCTTTTCTCATACCTTTACTCATAGATTTAGAATTAACTCTAAAAGAAACTGTATGGAATGTGCTTTTGGAGAGTATCATCGAAGATGGCCAGAAAACGACAGATGCCGAACGTTTTTATAACCGCCAAACATAGTGTGAAGGGTATATTTAGTTTGTCTGGGAGACGTCGTTGAGCGCATAATCTTTAATCAGCTCGACGAGACGAATCGACAAATTTGTAAGCGGTACTTCAGAAGGCACAGTCAATGAAGAAGGTGGTTTGGATTTCTTTCTCCGTGGAGACTGTTAAAAATCAAAACCTTTAAATAATTTCTAATGCTTATCTAGTTCGTTCAAAAGTTGCTCATCAGTTTTGTCAATGGCCGACACACTATTTCGCACCAAATTAAACATCCGTGCGAAATTTCCTTCCAGCTAAAGGTATCGAGTGCACGACCAACGTAAACCACCTGGCTTATCTGAAGCTGTTAGAAACTTTTGAAATCTGCGATAAAAAAAATCAACCAACGCGTTAGAGTGACCAAATCTTTTTGCGTTACAAACTTTCAGACAAACTGAATATACCCTTCACACTATGTTAAATGATTTGAAGAACTTAAGTTTGATGGTTTCATTTTTGGTACTTTTCGAGATCGTTTCTTGTGAATACCGGGCAGGAAATTCGAACGAACAAAACGGCAGGTTTACATAACAACAGATATCAACTTTGCTTTCGAAGCTAATCAAGAATACATATACTTTCTAAAGCCTCCGCCAATAACTCATCCCTTCCCCCTACAGATATACTATACAAAATCATGATGAAATTTAAGCTGGTGTAGTATTCCTCCTTTGTTTGACATAGTAAGTATTGTTTTATAGATTCGTTAAAGGTTAGAGTGTAATATTTCCTATATTCTTTCACCACAGTTCGCTTTCATACTTAATTAAAACTCAACCAAACTTGTAAGCAAAATAAAAATAGTGTTGGAATACTACACCTATTGTAATTGCATCATGATACAAAATAAAATTAATTATTTCATCAAGTTCGTTTTTTAAGTCTTTCGATATTAATTTGATACGCATTCAAGACACTAAAAAAAAAAAAAAAAAAACTTCAAACTTAAGGCTCTATTACGCAAAACGTTATGAAACGTAAAGTTATTTACTTGCCGTATACGACAATATCTTAATCGTATCAATTGAATATAAGGTCTTTGCATAGAAGACGTTTAAAACTCTACGCTACGCTACGTTACGTTTTGACTTATTGAACCCAAAAGCTTCGAAACTAAGCTATTTGAAGCTTTAAATGACACTGAAACCGATTCTCAAATCTTATCGAAAATTAGAGATCTTTCAAAAATAAACACCAAAAAAAAAATTAAAAATTATATAAAAAAGAACAAATGAATAAATAACCTAACTCTGTAACGTACTTAAAATTAAAAATGTTAAAACTAGCTGTAAATTATAATCTTTCTCAAGTTTAAGAGAAAATATGAACAAGAGTATATTCAATTTTTTTTTAAAGAAAATTATATTACATATTTGTGCTTATTATGAAAGTCGTTGTCGACGTCGTCACTTTAAGTCGACGTCGTCTTAATGCTAAATCGGTATTAGCTAACAGCAACGTGACGACGTCGATTAGTTATCGATAAATTTAAGTGTCATCTCTGACATTTGCGTTAAAATTGTAAAAAAATATAAAAAATATAAATTTAATTTTGAAAATATGTTTTTCATATCGGACAGTTCCACTGATGACGGAACTATGCAATTTTGTATCGCGCCTATGCACTTTTTTTTTCGCATCTATTAAATTTTATATCGCGCCTCTGCATTTTTTAGTAGCACCTATGCAATTTTTTATCGCGCCTAAGCACTTTTTATCGCACCTTTGCACTTTTTGTCGCACCTATGCAATTTTTTATTTATTTTCCTAGAATTGTTTATTTCCATATTTAAAAGTTCAAATAAAATTCGAGTCGTTACAACTCGTCAATAAAATTTGTGTCGGCAAAAAAAGTGTCGTTTGAAAACGACGACGACTTCGATTGAAGTTACATAATACCAAATTTCTGCCGACAGTAGTCAATAGTTATCGAAATCGACAACGATAATACGAATTGAAAGCTGTCGACACAGTTTTGTGTCGACGACGCCTTTCATAATAAGGGCGATTAAAATAGGTTAAAAAGATCAACTTGAAATGTTTGAGAATAATGGTTTTAGCTTAAAATCTAAAAGAGTTAGGAAGTTAATTACAGTTGAACCTCTATCCGATCATATCTGTTAACGGAATGCCTAGCGGTTAATTTTACACCTTTTTATTAAGCGTTTCTCACCTTTATTATATTCCGAACCCCCCATTTATACCGGAAGAACGAACATTTTGGACCCTATAAAGAATATATATATTCTTGATCAACACTGAAAAAAGTAGTCGAACTAGCTATGTCTGTCTGTGCTTCTGTTTGACGCTATTCGATTTATTCGCTTAGTTTAAACGATTTTTATTATTATTATTGTTTAAGAGCGTATTTGTACTGCTACCAAGAGAGGTATATTGTACACCTTTACTGGCTAGATTACTGATTCTAGCTCTATTCTTTGTAAGATCTAATCATTTTTATGTGTTCGGTTTTCCTAACCTGCTCTAAGGAGAATGTGTATCCTCCTAACAATGACATTCTGTTTGTGGCTGTAGCTACACACATTCTGATAGAATATCGATAGGTGTTTCCTCCATACTACCCCCATTACATTTCTACACCCATTAAAAGGTGTAGGTGTTTCCTAAGTCTGCAGTGACCTGTTAGGAGCCCTATCATGATCCTAAGCTGAGTTCAGTCAGGCTTAACCAATGCCTTGGTAACCTTAGAGTGTTATTTATTAATAATTTGGCCTGTCACATGCCCTGCCCTGTTTTCTTTTCTTCCTGGCCAGTACGTCTGCTTGCTCTTTACCTGGGATGTTTGTATGTGTTGGCACAGTTGTACCCTATTTTTTTGTCCTAGTACATTTAGGGTGGCAATAGCCTCTTGTACTAGTTTAAATTTTACTGTATCAGACTTTAGCGCCTAACGAGCTGCCTGGCTGTCTATTGCTATATCCTGCCAATTTTGATCTGTGCGCAACGAATTATCGCGCAGATATCTGCCTGGAAGATGCTACTGTGTCTACCCAGGGATTCCCGTAGTTTAGTTCTTGGGCCAGCTATTCCCAAACCTTCGCCTTTGTCGGTGCGTGATCCGTCTGTATAGCACTTAATGGTGTGGGATGTTATTTTTTATGCGTTTTCAGATGTCCAAGTCTTCTTGCTTGACCATCTGATGGTAAAATCATTGTCAAAATTTTACATTTTGGTTATAATGTCCATAAGCATGGACAAAAGTTGAGACCCTTCCGTCCATATATTCCACATATTTAACTAAAATTTAAAACTTAAGCTTTTCTCGGCTATGACTAGGTTAATTTTGAAAACGAAACTGTCACGCCCATTCTTACGTAAAATTATTACCAATATGGTTTGTGAACTTGGTTGATCAGTACATGCTCCCTACTCATCCCATCTCGAAATTTTATCTAAACCACTAATGATCATATCTCTTTAAAGAATCGCGTGACGAGTATTTTAGCTTCGGTTCCACTTTCGATATCTTCTCAAAATTATTAAAAACATCGATTTCTTTGAAATTTTTCGAACATTTATTATTTTTTACGTAAATTAAGGATTAACTTTACAATAAAATTACTTAAAACTTAGAAAACATTTATATTGACAGATTTTGCTGCAAGTTTTCTTTATCTCTCTCTCCTCTCTCTTTCTCTCTCTCTTTCACTTTCTCACTTCTCTATTACACTCTCAATTATTTTACTTAGTTTTTTGTTCTTTAGTTAATAATACATTTATTACTACATTTATGAATTTTTCATATTGGAAATATATAGTTAGGTATGTATAGTATGTTCTTCTTAGTTACTTCTCAGTTGTTGCTAAATTTAGTACACTTACATAACGCTTTTCTGCGTTTAGGAAATTCATGTCATAGTTTAAGTATTTAATTAAAAATCAATTTATTTATTTATTTTAATACATATTTTAATTTTTTTTTACATTAAGAAATATTTATAAAATTATTTGAATTCGCTTAATATTGATTTATTTTTTTTTTTTTTCCACTAAATAGTAACTATTTAATAGCATACTTCCATCTTTTTTTTATATTTATATAATTCTATTTTTTTTTTTTACTTGCGTTATTTTTATTTAACGATTTTTAGTATGAAATTCTAGGATACATTTAGTTCTCACATAGTATTTTTTTTTTATTTTATATTTTTTTAATTTTGAATTATTTAATGAATTTCGCATTCAAGGGTGAAACTGGATTTGTTTCATAAATTTTGATCACTTCAGTCTTACCGAAACAGATTTTTGTGTACATAAATATTACAATAATTATGTACGTATAAATTTTTATTTCTTTTTGGACACTTATATTTTTTTTTTATTTTTTTTTTTTCTACAATTAACTTTTATTTTTTTTTTTTCAAATTATTTAAATTTGTAGTTTTTTTTTATTCAAGAAATTCATTTTGAATGTAAATAATACAGAAACAATTTATATTATTCATATTATTTTTTTTTTTTTTTTGACATTTTTAATATACATAAAAAAAGTTTGTTTTAGAAATTTAATATTTACATACAAATTTGTAATATTTAACGTTTTTGTCTTCTTGAAAAAAAAAAAAATATAAAAAAAAAAAAATAAAATAAAATAAAGTGAATAGGAATGTCGAGTTAAGAAAACTAAAATGAAAATAAATAACTTAATCGAAATACATTCTCTATCGGGGAAGTCACACAAAATCTATTTTCTCCTATTTTGGTAAAGAAAAAAGTTGAAAAGATACTGAACTGCATTCTTCGCAAAAATTATAGCTGACCCATTTACACATATTTCTTTTCAAAAGAACGCAATGCCCTGTCTCTTCTTCTTCTTTTGTTACCAAATTTCTAGCAAAAAACGAAAATGATTTTGAACCAAAAAACGAAACATATAAGAAGCAAAAGTGTTCCGGTTTTCCATTTCTTTAAAAGAATTTTATATTTAATACTAGCAGATACCCGGCGTGTGGTACTAGGTTTAGGCTGCTCTTTTAGCTCTTTTCCGTTTCGCATCTGCTGTGTTTTGTACAATTTCAGTTTTATTTGATGGCATTTTCAGTACTTGCTTTTTTTTTGTTTGCAGCGCAATTAAAATGGGCTGCGGCTAACTTAATAACATACTAAAAAATACCATTTTTTTCATCTTACACAAAATGTATTGGGGAAAGCTGAAGTCAGCTGTTTTTTTTAATTTTGGTTTTTTTGTTTATGTTTAAAAAGCAAAACATTTTTGTATTGGAGCATTGTTTTAGAAAATCGACTTCTTAAATGAACCAAATATGGTTAGGCTTTGTTTAAGTGGAATTTCAATTTACTTGCATTGTTTACTTTCAAATGTAACCGGCTTGGGGCTCATCGGTGTGACGGTTTTAATGAAAATTTTCTGAAGTTTACTTGAGAGAGGATGTGTTGCTTGAGTTTGTGACGAAATATATTCGAAAATGTTGCAAATGGTAATACAAGTTCTCGAAAACGTAATAATATAAAAACCAATAGTTAGGGTTGGTCTAAAAAATTAATGTGGTCATTTTTCCGATCGTCAGCTCAGCTCAGCATATAAAAAAAGAATCAATAATAAATTTTTGCACCGTGTAAACAATAAAGGAAAATCAATAAATCTAAATTTCATGTTGGAATCAGTAAAGAGCGGTAAGTACGATGATTTTAACAAAAGAACTTAACCGAACCGAACTTAACCCTGGTTCGACACCGGTTCAAAGGCATCGCGAACCACTGATTTATTTGGTGACAAATACAAACAACAATTTGTCCTGAGCGAGTTTTTTAATGGAATGTAATCTAGTAAGCTCAGTTGTAATTTACACACAAGATAAGAGAACCGGCCTAAAACTTGGATCTAAAAAATAAATCTAAGATGTCAAAACGCTGTATTTTTATACCCTGTATCTATGGGGTAAAAGTTTATATTAAGTTTGTGCAGAAGCAGGCATTTAGACCCTATAAAGTATATTTATTCTTTTTCAGCTTTGCAAAGAGAGTCAATATAGCTATGTCTGTCTGTATGAGAGAGATTATCTCGAAGACTATAAGAGAGAGGGCCACCAAATTTGAAACTTACGCCTTACTGAGCGTTTTTCTCTAGTCCCATTTTTAAAGGGTAGCCCCATACATTCACAATGAAATGTTTCAATATGGGATGGAAATTTAATTTAACGTAGCTCCATACAAATTTAATAATTTTAAGGTGATTTGTCACGAAATGATTTTATCAATTGTCGAGCAAAATAATGCAAGATTTTTTAAAGCAAACTGATTTTGTAAATTTTTGCAATGTTGCACGGTTGCACGGTTGCAGCCCTTGGGAATATCTAAGTTAAATGTTTCAAATAAAGAATCTAAAATTTCAAATACTTTTACCGAAAACTCATTAGCGCGTACCATATTAATATCTTTAACAGCTCTCCTCTCAGTTTTGAGTTATCGATTCAACTGTTCTTCGGTGCATGTGGAAAATAGATCTGGTATCTCTTTTGCAATTTCTGTACACAGACACATTCAAGTGTGTGGATCTCGATTAAAAAATAATTTTCATTCTTAAAGCTCGGTTAAGGCCCAGTTCAGAAGAATCTTTTAATTATTTTTTTTAAAGTTTTAAAAATATTAATCTAAAAAAATATCGTTATGGTTCATAAAGATTTGGTTAAGAGTATCTTTAAGTGTGGCAGAAGGAAAAACTCAAGGAATCAAATTATAAGCAAACAAAAGTGGACGGCGCTCAAAGGGTTTGCAAAAAAAACAATAAACTTAACTTATAGATATAAACTCTAAACTAAGATTAAAATACAATGAAAGTGTTTTGGAAAAATAACTACAAATTAATACTGTACAGTGTGTATATTTGTATGTGTTTAAGTTGAAAAACTAATAGATCGTGTAATATTTGCTATTGCATATACATACATACGTATCTAGTATCTGTGTATCTTTTTTTAATACGTAGATTTTTTGTAGATGCAAATTAAAATCGGCGGAAACATCTATATATATATAAGTTTTCGAGACGAGCAGCGCTGCCGCTTAAAAATACAGCTATCCTTTATCTTTGCCCGGACCAACGCTAACACCAAGTAAATGTTCGCCAGCCATGAGACCAGCCGGCTGGTGTGCATAGTTGCGTATCTGATGTAGCGAAATTAATTGATTTGGAAATGTATTTGCATTGTTTTGGTTGATATTCTTATTGGGAAAGCTAATGGCATCGTAGAGATATGGACGCTGAGCCATGGGATGATGACTTAATGTATTAAGATGCGGCGGCATAGAGTTGATCGGTGTAAAGGCTGAATTGCTGGTAGTTTTCGTAATGGATGATGCATCGTAGGGGCCAACTGTGGAGGGAGTGGAGACTGTAACGAATAAAAAAGATCTATAAATAATATTCAAAGATCTATAATAATAATATTAATTACCAATATCTTCACGTCCATTATCTGACATGCGATGATGTAGTTCAGATGCATGTCCATTTGATACTAAATTCGTACCGCCTCCAACTGTAGGCCCATTGCTGCCCAGCAGCAGCAGCGGCCGCAGCAGCAGCAGCAGCCTGATGTGCATAGTGTGCCTCCATGTGTTGTTGCTGTTGTTGTTGTTGTTGCTGCGTTGATTGTTGTTGTTGTTGCGTGGAATGATGATGTTGCTGCTGCTGTGGCGGTGGCGCACCATGCGGTATTGAATGTTGCTGCTGTCTGTTGTTGCGCTGCATGATGGTGTTGGTGATGCTGCTGCTGTTGTTGTTGCTGCTGCTGCTGTTGTTGTTGATGCATAACTTCCATTGCACTTGCTGCTGCTGCCGAATCTGGACTTACTTTTTGGCCAATAATTATTATCGCTGGGTGCTATCGAAACGGGCGGCAAAACGAGATTGTTGCGATTATGTGATGCACCACTAACTGGAGCACCACTAACGCCGCTTACGACAGCTCCTGTTGTGCTACTATTTGTGCTACCATTGCTCGCAGTTGTGCCTATTCCTCCTCCCGGTAGCGTGCTACCAGCAACAATTGGCGGCCTCTTATCCGTACGCTCGGCATGCTTTTGCATATGCTTGGTTAGATACGTTTCCTGTGTATACGATTTACCACAATACTGACAGATATGCGTCTTCAGATGTTTCGATTCCTTGTGCTTCGGTATATGCTCCAGCAACGAGGGTTCATCCGAGAAACATTTATAACAGGAATTACATTTAAACGGTTTATCAGTTTGGTGGCAACGCGAATGAGATTGTAGATTGGAGAGCTGTGAGAATGCCTTCTGGCAACCCGGATGTCGACACTTGTACGGTTTGTCACCGGTGTGTGTACGTATGTGCTGTTGCAAATGTGAGAGCTGTGTAAATTTACGTTGACAGATCTCGCAGCGATATGGTTTAATGCCCAAATGTATGCGTGTATGCTGTGAAAGGTATGACGAGTTGGCAAAAGCCTTTGAGCATTGCGTGCATTTGTAGGGGTTTAGCTTCACGCATATGTATCTGCGTGTGCAATTGGAGATCGGCTTTGGAGCTAAAAATCTATAAGAATTGAATCAAAAATTAGTAAATGAACGTTTAAAATGTGAGAGTATTTAAAAGTTTCTGAGTTTTTGGTAATAATAATTTTAAGCCTAAAAGTATGCTTTTTTCTTTTTTATGCTACCTTTGGATCCTTTATATCAATCATATGATGCGGTGAGCTTGTCGACGATGAAATTCCATTACTTGTTGATGTTGGCGCTACTGAATTGCAGCTGCTCACCGTCCTCCACTTACACCACCAGCAGCACCGCTATTATTGTTGTTGTTGTTGTTGCCATTAGTTGCTGCATTACGCTCATTTATCACCGCATTTTGCATGCGTATGCCGCCATTATCAACACTATTACTGGTCACAATAATATGCTGATTTGCATTCGGATAGATACGTGATTTGCGTCCGCGTGTTGAGCCAGTCGGTGTTGTACCACTTAGCGCTGCAATGGAAGCGGAGGATGATGATGATGAACTCACAATAGCGCTGCCGCCATGTTCACTGCTATGTTTTGTATGCGTGGCAACGCTTGCAATTTCTAAATTCGTTGTTGTTGTTGCTGTTGAAGGCTTGAGTTCAACGCCACCGTTCAACTGATATTGTTGTGCTTGCTGCTGTTGTTGTTGCTGCTGCTGTTGCTGTTGTTGCTGATGTGGCGCCGTTTGATTGCTGTAGGACAAAACCGAATTGCGCAAATCCGCACTGTTTGGAAATACACTGAGCGGTCCCAATGCAACACGCTCATTTAAGCTATTACGTAACTGATCAATTGAACGATGCACCGCATGCGTATAGTCACCTCCGGCAGGCGGTATTTCACCAATGAGCGGCGAGTTGTGATGATAGTCTAAAGCCACCGCCAATTGGACGATATTCTATGAGGCGACCCTCCATTTTCACAATATTCTCGTTTATGATTGCTTCAATTTTTAATGCTTTTAATTTTGTTCAAATATCGTTTTTATAACAAAATGTTGTATAAGTCCCTTTTTAAGCTCGTTATTTTATTCATTCATTTATATAATTTTTTTTTGTAAAAAAATTTAGTATTTGGAATACATTTCAATCATCTGTATTCAAGAAGAGATTAGATTTATGAAAAGTTTTTTTTTACTCGCCAGATATCAGAAAGGTAAATTTGTTAGAAGCAATACCCCCGTCCCATAATATTTGAGGCACATTAGTGGCGAACAAGAGGAGTTCGGAAGGAGCTACATTTAAAAAAAATTCCACTTTGAACTATAGGAGTGGTATTCAAAAACTCAACAAACACGAAGTGTGTTCAATGAATAAGACAAATAAGTAAGACAAATCCTCGCTCGATGTTTTGATCTTCCCTTTTTATACCCGTTACACAAAATGTGAACGAGTATTATCGGTTTGTCGTACAGTTTAAAAGGCGACATCGTAGACCTTATAAGGTATATATATATTCTTGATCAGTACGACACGGCGATTCGTTTACAAGTTTCATTCGCTAAATTTTAAAGATATTCACTTAAAATTTTTAACTTAAGCTTATTCAGCTCTTAGCAGTTAAAGTGTTAAAACCAGAGTACCACTATCAATTTTAGGCATAGCCACAATACAAATTTTAAGGGAGCTATGTCTAATTTATGTTAAATACGACAAAACACTTCTGATAGGTACCCATGTTTTGAAAATAACCCATGGTTGCGATGGGATCACAATTTCATATAGCCCCCAGATCAGAATCAAGGTGCCAATGCAAATATACCGACCATTTTCGAGTTTTTGGAATTATTTATTAATATATTCACTGAAATGAGATAAAATCACTTCTTATGGCTTCAAATGTCATAAAAAGATGCCATGCACATTTTTGGGTACAGCCCCGTACAGACTTACCGTCCATTATCAAGATTTTGTATGAAAACATTTAATATTTCTGAATGAATTCAATTTAAATTTTGGTAAAATCTATTTTATTTAAAAATGTTGTGCGACGTGTATTTCAGTTTCGATTCCACGGAAGTTAACGTTATTCTTTGTTTTTTGTTTTATGTGATAAAAACTCTTCTTATAGTGGTATCTCTATAGCAAATAACCCCCGCGCAAATTCACCCCCGTTTTTCCAGTATTTATATGAAAACAAGAAATCATTAACTTCGATATTACCGAAGCTCAAATACCCGCCATACGAAATAGCTTATAAAGTATCTTCAAAGGCATAGATAGAATAGGGGTCCAAGATCCGATACAACCCAGCCTTAGACACAACATTAGTGTTCTTATAAAGGTCAAATATGTCAAAATGTATAACAATAATTTTATAGAAAAAAAATCAAATAATTGAGGGTGTGAATTTGTATGGAGACTGTATGTTAAAGTGTCCCGATCCGTATCATATCGGTAGCATATGCAAAAGATGACAGTAGAAGGGGTTTTACCTAATTTGGAGTGAATACATTCTCCAATAGAAACAATTTGCATTTCATATAAAACCTCGATAGATTTGCATAAAAGCTATACTTAAAAAATGGTCCCTTGATTTTCTTACATGATTTAGCCGTGACAGATAAAATCTTAAGTTTCAAATTTCAGTTAAAATTGACATACGGACTGACAGACGGATTTACCTAGATTGATATGTCAAGCTGATCATGAATATATGTACTTTATCGGGTTGTACGATGCCCCTTTTAATGGCGGGAATGAAAGTGTAGCAAAAGAAAAAGATTTTCATTTATTATATTTATTTTCTCATCGTTATGGTCAAAGGTAAAATTGAGTAAAAGACACAAAGAAGAATAAAAACAATGAAAAGAATTTTAAAAGTTTGAAAATCTTTAAAAATAAAAAAGTGAAAAATAAGAAAAAAATTGCGCGGTTGGTTGACATTTTGCCTCAAAACAATTTAAACCATATCCTTTTTCCACTCTTTTACAGTTTTTTTAAATTAAATTTTTTTAATCTTTTACACATAGAGTCGAACAAGTGTTATTTAAGAGTGAGATACTTTGACACGCATTCATTTTTTTTTTTTTGTAAATTTTATTTAAAGCTGAATCAATATTTTTTTTTGTCCATTTGTCTATTTGCTGGTTTATATACGTTTCATTTGCTCAGCTTGGAACACTTCCTTCACATAAGACTACGTTTTGTCCATTTTGTATTTTAAATAGTTCATTTTAGAACAAAAAAAAACATGGAATGACTAAAACTTCAATGGAACCGATGCTTTTATACCCGTCAAACAAACTCGTCAAATTGGAGGTAAACTGAAAAACATGCGAACAGCCGGAGATGAAGGCAATCCTTGAATTCATGATTTTGGCATAAAAGCTTTGGAGTCTTTGGGAATATTTGTAAGAACTTTATGATACTTTCATTCTGAATCGATAAGCATCAATTCAAAAACCCTGGAAAAATATAAATCAACGAGGGTTAGATATGCGAAAAAAGTTAATAAATTTTAATTTTAAAAATATTCTTGACTAAGCTTGTTGGCATTTAAATTAGTTTTAAAATAAAATAATGTAGACAGTTATACATTTCGATACGCTTTAAAAAAATAGTAAAACATTTCGTATTCGACTGGCTGCACTAATACTGTCAAGACAAGCAGAAATTATCGTTTTATGGGGTATCATCGTTTCTACATTATTAAAATATACCAGATGAAGTAGGATAAATAAACTACGAGATAAATAGACTACGATAAATTTTGAGAAAGTTGACATTTATAAGGTGAAATTATATAAATTCACCATAACTTGCATACTAAACAAAATTTGTTACCAAATTTGAAAGAGAGAATGGCGAAATACGTCACCTGATATTTATTTTTAATTTAGAACTGTTAATTTTGCTGAAGTTCGAACAAATTTAAGCTAATCAATCAAAGCAACCAAAAAAATTTGAAATGAGAATTGCGCATCAAAATCTAGAAAAAATCGTTTTCAGTTCGACTCAATTTTGCTTGTCCTGCTAGTCAATATTAAAAAAAATATTTTGTAAAAACTTCGTAATGTTGAACTTTGCATTTCATGAGATACCAAAAGAGGCTTCCGACAGGGCTCCTGTAGGAGTATATACTACGACAATGCCCACGGTAAATTCTTCGTAAAATCTTTGAACCTATCAGAGTGGACAACGAGTACCGTATTTGCATGAATCACGAGCTGTACCAGTTATATATCGACATCGATATAGTTAGGCGCGTTAAGTATAAACGATTTTGCTGGGCTGGTCATGTGCTTGTCCCGTGATACAACTGTACGAAAATAATTTCAACGAAATCAGAGGTTGGAAGATCTTGGAAGATATTCGCAAGATTGGGATCAGGAATTGGTGTCGAGTACAATGGACCATCCCATAAAAGCCGATATTCCGAAAAACCTGGCCAAAAGCCCAAAAAAACTTTTATAAATTTACAATTTATTCAATTATCAAAGTAAATAGTGAAAAAGTTGTGAGCGTGGTCGAGATGGGCTGTCTGTCTTATTATTTTATAAAAATGAAAGTATTTTTAAACAATTTCAATCTAAGTTAGATGCCACCAGCCGCCACTTCAGTTTTTATCAGCGCCGTTTTTTGCTCAGCCCGTCTCTATCAAAGCCTTAACCGAGCTCAACTCATAATCCAAGTTTTATCTTTTGCTTTCGCAGTAGATGTGAATCGTTTTCAGCAATACTGCTTGGATACTGCAAAATTATTAATTAAAATTTATCCATGGCATTACATGCCCAATTCAATCGGAAATCTTCTAGAGTAAACACAATTACAGAAATTTATACTTGAATCCCAGCTCTTTTTTTTTTTTTTTTTACCCTCCAAAGGGAAATAGTAAGTTATCGTCAGCGGCTATTAAATTATTATCTAACAATGTCATTGCGAATGTCGAGTTAGCATCAGAAAGTTCTAATATTGGTTCGGCATCATCAGTCGACTGCGAGTCTGACAGCGAGTTGTATTGACTCTGTTATATGTGATTTTTTATACCCGCCACACGTAGTGTGAAGGGTATGTTCAGTTTGTCTGAAAGTTTGTAACGCATTGAAGGAGACGTCGTAGACCCCATAAAAGTATATATATTCTTGATCACCTCGACGAGACGAATCGATCTAGCCATGTCCGTCTGTCCGTCCGTCTGTCTGTCTGTCTGTATATGTCTAGGCATCTTTTTTTGTTGAAGATATAAAGATATTAAGGTGATATTCGGAACTTAAGCTTTTCTCGGCAACGACTATGTTAAGTTCGAGAATGAGAGTGCCACGCCCATTTTTAGGTATAGCCCCCAATCAAACCTACCGTTTTTTTTTTCGATTTTTTGTATAAAAATACTAATTATTTATGAATGTATTCGCTCCCAAATGGGTAAAAACATTTCTTTTGTCATCCAGTGTCAAAACCAAGATGCCACGCCCTTTTTAGGCATAGCCCCTATATAAACTGTCCGTTTTTTCAGATTTTTTGCATGAAAATAGTAATTATTTATGCATATATTCACTCCAATTTGGCTAAAAACACTTCTAATGTCATCCAATGTCAATGTCAATGTCATCCGTTCATTTTCGAATTTTTGTATCAAAATGGTTATTTATTATTCATGAATTTACTCCATATTAGGGTTAAAACTCTTCCAATATCATGGTGCCACGCCTATTTTTAGGTGTTTCTTAAATACAAACTTACCGCCCATTTCTAGATATTTTCGAGAAATATGTTGTTAAACATATCTGTATTTTTAACTCGAAATTTGAAATTAATATTGTGTGTAAACTTGGGTGACCACTGATGATTATACATAAACTCTTTAAAGATTCGTGTGACGGGTATTTAAGCTTCGGTTCACCGAAGTTAACGTTTTTTCATGTTTTATATGTTTTTTTTTCGAGTTTTTGTTACAAAAATTTCGTGTAATGTATTTGAAAATTTCGAATATTTTCTCAAATGTAGTTCCCAAAGCAGAAAGAGATGATAGACTGTGCTTCAGTGGTGAAAATTTTTAGCAATTTTACTATCAATTTGGTTAAATCTAAAGTTTTTTTCTATTATTCACTTAGTTGATTTTGTTTTTGCTCTATTAATTCGCATAGATTCATTCATTCGATTTTTTCTGTCCGTCTTTTTGTATGTCAAACCGCGCACAAACACAAAAAAATAACAAAAAACGAAACGGTTGCATCCATCTGGCATCGCGAAATACGTTCTGGCTTTAGGTGAAAGTACTTTAAGTCGATTTTTTCTATATCGTTCTTTTTTTTTTTTATTTTTTTTTTTGTGTATAAAAAAGACATTTTTCATTTGTTGCATATTTTTTTCGTATTAGATATTTTTGACTTTGCATTGATTCATTTTTTTCAATTTTTTTTTTTTTTTTATACAAAATGGTGGACTAGATTTTTTGCCAGTGTTGATTTTCGAATTTTATTTATACAGGTAGATATTTTTTTTTTTTTGTACAATTTTTTTGGATTATATGTTATAGAATTTGTTGAATTTGACAATGACCTTGATGTGTTTAGATGAGAGTTAACTGAAACTGACTGTTTTTTTATTTGGTTTGAAGAATTTGATGGATTTTAGTGTAATGTGCAATTTTTATGTTTTTACTATTAAAAGTTGATCATTCTATCTTTGAAGTTTTTGACTTTTGCTCGAGTGACAACATTTTAATTTTCAAGTGACCACGCCCCCACCTATTTTTCTAATAGATCCTACTTTTACACAGAATTTAATTTTTCTAGTTCAAATAAGTATTTGCAAAACATATGACATACTTAGGTTTCGATTATATGGAGGCCTACTCCAACGATATGAAAACATTTTATAAATGGTACAAAATTTTCGTTAAGCGTACTTTCGTACAATATAGATAATAATTTATGTAAAATATATGTAATTAAATTTGGCATCATATTTTTTATCAGTTAGATGTATTAGACATCGGAACCAAACCTGACACGATAAGAATTGTCGCATTGCTACCGCATCTATAAGCGAACACTAGAAAGGAGATGAAGAAAGTTGAGATGATGTGCGACAGAAATGATGCTCAAAAATTCTATCAAAGAATCAAGCGTGTTACCAAAGGTTATAAGCCCCCGAGCCTCTTTCTGTAAAGATGCACATGGAAACGTGGGGACTGATGTTCAGGAGTCAGATACGTTATAGGGAAATCACTTCTCTGCCCTACTTGTGAGCAAATCGGGGGAGAAGATGAATATCTGGTTCCCCCGACCGATGATGGACCTCCTGTGGAGCAACCAGACTAACATAAAACGGTATTTGAAGCAATACAAAGGCTTAAAAATAACAACGAGGCCGGTTCAGACGAGCTACCCTCAGAGTTATTTCAGACCAGCGGCGAAGAGTTGATTTCATGTAGACATCAACTGTTGTGCAATATTTGGACTGGTGAATGCATGTCCAGCGATTGGAAAGTAAAAGTGCTTTGATCAATCCGCTAAGAAAAACTATCGCGGATTGTCTTTTACAAGCTGTGGTTGGGCAATCTCCGGATCGAACAGGCAATATTATTTATAAACGAACTATGCTGTTTGCGTATGCTGATAGCATCGACATAATTAACAATAATTAGTTGACTGCACGCTAATTTTTGCCAAGTATCAGTATTCGGTGACATTGAAAAGGAGTCCCGCTCAATGGGGTTAACGGTGACCGTGAGTAAGTCGAAGTACTTAATATCCACTCGCAGATCAACAAAACGCCTTGGAAAATCTGTGATAATAGAGAAATTCAACTTCGAGGTTTAGGAAAACATCGTCTACGTAGGATCAGACGCATCCAAGAACAATGACATCAACTTGGTAAGCAAATGAGAAGTAGAGTTTTTCAAGAACAACAAAAATCAAACTTTTCAAGACGTTGATACTCCCGGTCCGGATGTATGGCTCAGAAACATGGGTCATTTCAGAAACGGACATGTCGGAGCTAGAGCATTCCATCGAAAAGTGTTTCGTGAAATCTTTGGATCTGTCAGAGTAAACAGCCAGTATATAATGACATCGATATAGTCAGGCAGAGTTAGTATAAACGACTGCACTGAGCTAGTCACGTGCTTCGAATAGACTCTTTAAAACATATACGAGTATATTCTATTTCAGCTCGAAGAAACGAAACGATCTAGCCGTATTCGTCTTTCTGTGCGTCCAACCGGTTGCTCGTCTGTTTGTTTCTAGAAACTTCGATTACACACTCACTTTTAGGTAACCTAAAGCGTTTTTCTGAGTTTTTTATGAAAATAAAAACTAGTTATGCGAATTGCATAAAAACACTTTTAATCTATAGACTATAAAATTGATAAGAATCGGACCACTTTGTCATACAGTTTCCATACAAACTTACCTCACAGTTTTGGTTTATTTCAAGAAAAATAATTGTACGAGTACTAACATAGTAAAAACTATCTAAGTCAGTCATGATCATTCGCATGATTTTTGCAATTTCGTGCATCGAGCATTTTAGCTTTGGTTCGGATGGTTCGGTTCGGAGGGCCCAGATTTATATCGACATAACAACAAAAATAATATAAGTGGAAATATGTTTTTTTGTTTACTCTTTATGTTAATATTCGCAATTAGCATACAAAAACGCAACAAACATCGATATTTTGTTGTTTGTTTGGGCGGAGAATAACCGTGCTAGCCAATCGGAGCTACAATGCCACTAGTTGGCCATCGTTCATGTAGAAAATTAATAGAAATCTTGGAAATACCCTAAATAATTTTTTTTATATATCATTTGTTTAAGGTATGTTCAGACTCGCAAATACTTTGAATCAAAATTTTTAATTTATACATCATATTGCATTGAAAATAGTTTTAAGCCTTATTGAGTTTCAACAAAAAATGACAGGAAATTCAAAGAAAAATGGAAATCTGAATTAAAATTGTAAAAATTTCAGAAAACAAATAAAAACATGGCAAACTGTTCATAACAATTGCAAATCTTAGAAGTTATATGTCAAAGTGGTTTCATGTGAACCAATTTCAGAATTTTGTTTGTGTTTAACATGAAAAAAAAACAAAAAAAACATTTTCATACAAAATTAAAAAAAAATGGGCTATATTTGTATGTGGGGCATTCCAAAAATTTCTTTGGTCTTAACTAAACTGAATTAAGAGTTCCTATATTAAGAAACAAAGAAGTTTCTATGCAAAAACAGAATTTTTGTGGTTTGTATGGGCGCTACCCCTAATAAGGAGCTCGGAAGAGTATAAGTTCCAAAGATGGTGTTTCTGTCTATTACATATTCCGAGATTATTAGACAGACATATAGATGGATGGACGGGCAGATCGGTGGAGGATTCTTAAGATTCTGAAATTTTCTGGTTCTGGTTCTGAGTAGTATTGTATAATTTAAGAAGCAACACTTTGATTTTTCCAGCATTAACTTCCAGTTTTTGCAATCCAAATACAATTTGGAAATCACTTTGAACCTTTACTCAGGTGTTCAAAGAGACTACAAGTATTCCTACAAATTTAAATAAAATAAAATAGAGAAAGCAATCATCGATAAATTCGAGATTTGTAGAAAAGAAAGCAAAAAATTGAGTTTTCCTTTAAAAACCACAAAGATAGGATCGGAAATGTCATAACATGTAATACACCATTGGAAAGTGTTCTTTTTCTCTTTCCAACGACGTATTGAAATACTTTGTAGGATGTATATTTTAAGACACTATATACTTTGAAAAAAAGAAACAGTTTTTACCGTTATTTCAAAATTTCCATGTGCAAGAAAAAAATTATAGTATTCCACATTACTACACATAGTCCCATACCATAAATTTTATTTTGATTTATTTTTGTCGCACCGTGTAATCGATTGCTGATTGATTAACCGATCATCAAGTCAATCACAAAGTCGTAGTCTTCACTCTAACTTGGATAAAAGCACTTCTAAGGTCAACCCATGTTAACACTATAGACAATACAAACAGAAAGCTCATTCTAGTAATTTTATATGAGAAATAATTTATTTAAAAAAAATTTTTTTTTTTCAAATACGCCTTAAGGGGTTATATACAGTTAGGATTTTCAAAAAATCGATTTTCTTTTTTGTTTTTTTTTTTAATTTTTATATAAAAATTTATATATATATATATATATATATATTTCAATATATAAATATATATATTGAGTATAAACACACAAAATTTCAAGTCGATCCGACGAATATTTTCGAAGTTATAGACACATTAGGGAAGGCGCGCCGAGAGATCTCGCAGTCCTTTAAGTGCTTTCAAAACTTTAAACGCGTTTTTCTCGAGACGGTGTTTTCAAAGTCGGGGAGCAAGATTTCTCAGAAACGGCTGAACCGATCGGTCTGAAATTTTTACACAAGTTTCTTAACTATATTTTTTAGTAATTAATCGAAGGATTTCCCCATCCGATGAAAATTTCTTATTTTTTTTAAACAATTAAAGAGCCGAATTTTGGTCTAAAAATCGAACCTTTTGCTTTGAGTAGCCGCCATTTTATCAATAAATTTTTTTTTTGCTTAGTTCCTTCGATTAATCACTAGATTATTTATTATATTAATGAAATCTATTTGGTTTTTGCATTTTAGATAATCCAGTCCAGAGATATCGCGCTCACCGCAAGAGGCCTTTTTTTTGCGGACCTCTGCAAAATTGGCAATATCAACGTCCCCGATAATTATTTTTGGCAATAAAAAATATGTGAATATAGTTTAAGGTTGCCATAATATACCTGCCAAGTTTCAAATCAATAAACCAAACAGTTTGCTTAGAAAAAATTCTTGAAAAATGCCTTTTTTTTGACCTCCTAACTGTATATAACCCCTTAAATGTCAACTAAAATTTTCGAGCTTTTCACCAACATTTTGTGTGGCAGATATCAAAACTTTGGTTCTACCATATTTGACGTATTTAAATAATTTAATAATTTTACAATGCAATTTACTTGTGTATGTGTGTTGTCACAGTGAATGGTTAAGAATAATTTTTAATGGTGTTAACTAAATTTTGTATTTTTTCTGAAAAAAAAAAAAACGCGATTAAACTTCGTTAGCGCCCACAATAATAATTTAGGAGAAGGTGCAACGTGTACATAAATGCGTAACTAAATAATTGTTTACGAGTATGTATAATATTAATTAATGCGTATACACAATGTAGGCAGCAACAGATACATACATGCATACAATATGGTATATACTGTACTCATAAGTAAATTGTAAATGTGTAGAATGCATTTAACTCGATTTTTTTTTTTTTTTTTCGTTTGTATTGGAATGAGTTGCAGCATTATGTAACTCACACCAATACGTGGCAAAAAAAAAAAAAAAAGATAAATAAAAATTAAATTATAAAAAGTATCTATGTGTGCGTTGGCATTGTTGTAATTGAAGTTTTGTATCTATGTATTTGAATTGTTTGGGCTTAACTCTTTCTTTATTTTTTATTATTTTTTTTTTTTTTGTGTTCGCACTGCGTTGTTTAACTAATTAACATTTAGCGGTTTTGCATTTTTTGTTAATTGAAAAATATCATTTTTAATTTTCATAATTTTTTTTTTTTTTTTTAACTCAAATTTTTAGTAATAAGTTTTTTTTTTTTTATTTTTTTTTTATTGGAGTGTTTTTATTTGCTTTGTTCACTGATTAATGTCGCTTGTTAATAAAAACAAATAACATTTTTTTAATTTTTTTTTATTATTAATTGTTAATTTATGTTTTTTTAATCGAACTGCATGCGTTGATTCATTTTTTTCATGTTTTTTTTATTTTTTTTTTTTATATATTTAATTTAATTTTTTTTTTTTAATTGCAAATATTTCACAGCGTGCTACATATATGTGCAGCAATCATTAATTAATTTCACAGCACTCTAAATATTTAATTTATTTCTCATTATTATTAATAAGTAAAATATATTTTTTATTTTTTTTTATTCTAAGTCGTCAATTTTTAATTAATTTTTAAAATTCATTCCGCTTTTTACCGCTTGCGACTGAACTGATTTACTGCAATCGATTAACTAAACTGCATAAAAAATCAAAATCCTAACTAAACCAAAATTAATTTTCTGAACTTTAGCCTAGAGACTGTTTTCGTGTTAATCGTTATAAGCCCAACACGCAGCTGTTCTTAAGCTATAAACTCAAAGAAGCGATACGGTTCAGGTGTGCGTGTGTGTGTATCGAGTGTGTATATGAATCACAGCTTTAACGTTTAATCAATGGCTTTAATGGTGTTAGGATATTAACAAGCTGAAGAAGATCTTTTGCTCTCTTCTCGTCGCTGGAATCTTCACAGCATATTAAATTACATCTGCGCCTATACTTAAAATTGAGGTATGCCGTTTAAGTTTGTGTGTCAATCCAGATGTTACTCGGCTCCGTTAAACTTTAATATAAACTCAAAAATTGAAATATTTACTTGAATCCTATAGTTGCATATGTGAAGCTTATCATGTTCACTTTTAGCGATTATGGTAAATTTATTACGTAAATATGAAAAAGTGTAAGTGTTCATGTTTTAGGTAAGGACCTTCATAACTATATTGAAAAGTATGAAATACAGCCGAGAAAAGGTCATCATAGACTGTACGAACAAGATCGTGTTATACTACCTCACCATCTATCTAGTGAAGAGTCAGCTTAAAAGATTATTTTCAAACTAAAGAAATTGTTACATTAAAGATACAACATTCCGCATTTGGGCCTTTTATAATTATTAATACGATGGACCATCTAGCGGCTGGAAGCTATACAAAGGCTTAAAAATAACAAAACGGCAAGCGCAGACGAACTTCCCGCAGAGTTATTGAAGACCAGCGGCGAGGAGTTGTTCATATGTATGCATCAACTCTTGTGCAAAATATGGACTAAGGTGAGCGCATGCCCACTGACTGGAACCTTTGGGTCATGTGTCCAGTTTTTAAGAAAGAAGACCCGAAGTCTGAACAAACAATCGCGGACAAAGTCTCTTCAAAGCCGCTTTCGACATACCAATATAATCAAAGTTTTATTCGGCACTGACTGAATTTGGTAACCCTGCCACTGTATGATGACGCTCACAAACTCCAAAAATACCTTCGATCCCTTTGATACCAAAAGAGACTTCAAGGGCGATGCGTTGTCGTGCGAATTTTTCAATCTAATGCTCAGACATTGACCTAACTTTGTGCTCTCATGATGACATAGACATAATCGGCAAAAATAATCGTGCACTCAGCAGAGCTTTCTCAGACATTGAAAGAAAGTCCCGTCCAATGAGACTAACGGTGAACAAGAGCAAGAGGTATGCAACCGCTGGCAATCAACACGACATGGAAAATCTGTGAGAACAGAGATCTTCAACTTTGAGGTTGTAGAAAGTTTCATGCTCAAGAAGCACAGATATAAATGGCGTCCACAACACCAGTCAGGAAATTAAACGAACAATCAGTCTTGCTTACCGTTGCCATTTTGGTATCGGTAGGCAAATGCGGACTGGAGTTCTGTCTAGAAGAACAAAAATTATCTGCAAGACGCTGATAATGGCTGTCCCGATGTGTGGCTCAGAAGCATGGATCATGACTGATTCGGATAAGTCGGCGTTTGGCGTATTTAAAAGGAAACGACTTCGGAGAATTTTTGGTCTGAACGTCGAACTGTGCGAGCTAAATACTGAGATCGACATAGTCAGGAACATCCAATAAAAAAAGGCTATCCTGGGCTGGTCACCTGTGTCGGATGGCTACAAAGGCTCCGGCAAGAAAAGTTTATGAGCAAGACGTGATCCAAATTGGAGGGATGCGGCAGAGAGGACGTCCGCCGCTGACATTCGCAAGTTTAATATCCCAAACTGGTATCGACGAGATGTGGATTGCAAGATGCCCTATAACCTATCGTTATGTAACTTACCAGTACTATATTTTGTTGCTTTGGATTTTTTTTCGAAAAATGGGGTAAATTTAGATACCTAACATTTTTTTGGTCTTACCCATATTGGGTTATTTTATTGGAACTATCATAGGCAAAATTTCTTAAATTTAGAGTTCCTAGAATAAGAAACAAAGACGTTTTTTTTTTTGCAAAAACCCAGAATTTTGGGAAAAATTTGTATGGGGTATGCCTTAAAATGGGTCTGTAGAAAAACCGTTTGTCCTTTCAGAGCTGATCAAAAATAATTATACTCTATATGGTCCATCATGCAGATTACATTTGCACAAACTTAATATACTCTTTTACCCTTTCGTTACAGGGCATAAAAATCGAAATAGCTATGTTCGCACATCATGCTTCATGCCTAAGAAGCTATAAAAGCTCTCCAAATTTAAAATATTAATTATTTTGAACAATCGTCATATTTATTACTTAGGACACGTTAAGAAAATATCGAGATGTGCATTTTGTAATAAAACAAATTTACGCAGCATTGCCATATCATAAGTATATGAGAGTGATTGTTTGCTCTTAAGGCTATATCTTTATTTCTCATTGTAGGTGTGCTTTTCATTCTGCAAAGTGTGTTTAAAATTTGAAAATACAATTATTTGAATCAGTTGGCTTTAACAAATTTAATATGCTTAGAGAAGCATAAATTATACAAAGTAAAACGACAAAAATAAATCGTTCAATAGCGAAATAATAAGCAAACAGGAATAAAAAACAGTATCCGAATAATTCAAATTCAACGAAAATTAATTTTTATTCAAAATGCTACGTTGTGGCTATTCAATTTATTTTAACAATCTTAGGCGCAAAAAAAAAATATCTGTACAGTCCTTGTAAAATCAAAAATAATTAGTATTTTTTTAACTAAAGTATATACTGAGGTACCTCAAGGAACTCTGGCTCCAACTCTGTTCTCTGTGTATATTGCAGACATGCCAATGCCTGTAACCTTATGATACAGTAAAACTAGCGGATTTAAGTTGCCCTGTAGTAGCTTCAGAACAGATCTTCAGGAATTTTTAGACATCTTTCTTAATTCGTTTAACCGTTGGAACATTAAATCAGCATTTGTAAGTCTTCGCATTGCAGATTTAAAAAAACACAGATATCTATAGTACATGCCGAGCTGAACTCAAGAAACTACATTATCTACTCTGACGTTAAAGTAAGCTTCGTCTAAGCAATAAATTATTTATCTATAAAATAAACCCAAAGTTGTATGACATATCTCCATGATGGATATGAGATACAATTTTGGGGCATTGGCTCGAACCCATGTAAAGCATATACAAAGCCCCGTGGTTTGTTCACACCACGGCCATTAGCAACTACTTAAAAATACCCACAATCTTTGATGAAATAAACCTTTACAGCTCCAGGTACACCAATCGTTTTGGTGATCACATCAACTAGCTGGTTTTTCTCTCGCTATCAACACAATCACATCCAAATGACCTATCAACACGGCACAAGACCCTTATATTAATATTATTATGCATGGGTAATATTATTATGGATGGGTAGAAGTTCATAATCCATTACGACCCAGCTTTAGTCACCATGTTGGGGTTCATCTTAGAAGCAAAAGCGTCAAATTTTAAACTAAAATACTGGTATACATACCAATAATTTTATTGAAAAAATCAAATAATGGAATGTAAGTTTGTATGGAGACAATATGCTACTGTGGCCAGGTCCGTATTATATCGGTAGCGCATACATAGAATGACACTAGAAGTGGTTTTACCTAATTTGGAGAAAATACATTTATATTCATATAACTATTTTCATACAAAAACTCAAAATTGGGCGGAAGATTTGTATGGGAGCTACGCCGAAAATGAAAGAGGCACTTTGACCCTTTAACTGCACAGGAAGGAGAAAACCTTAAGTTTTAAATTTCAGGTCAATATCTTCTAAACTAAGCGAATGAAACGCATAGAGAGTTGGACATAGCAAGATCAATTCTTCTGGTCGTGCTTATCAAGAATGTAATGTGTTACAAACTTTTCGAAATGTGTGGGCGGGTATATAAAAAAAATATTACCAACTTGAGTAGAGTTTAGTGGATAGATCCGCATTTTTGGGTGCCGATTTTACCAATTTGAATTGTTTTAGTTTTCTTATTTATTTAAAAAAAAAACCTTCCACTCAACGAACCCATGCAAGCACCGAATCAATTCACGCAGTTACTAAAATTATTCACTGTAAAGTAAAAACGTTTCAAAGGTGTTTCTAAGAGTATAGAACAGATATATAGTAGATCTCTAGAAACTGATACAAACTTCTGTTCAGACTATAGACACAATGTATAGAGAAAATGAAGGATCAAGACTAATACTTTAGAATCTGGTTGAAACTACTATATATGCAAGACAATGACCCGAAAAACACCTCATAGAATGCTAATGATTATTTCGATACCAAAATATTAATTTCAATTAATCCAATAGAATATGCTAGAATGCTAGGCCAAGAAATGCTGCAAAGTTTTGGTAAGTTACAAAAAATTTAGGGGAAAATATTCCAATCTACAAATGTCGTGATTCTTATTAGTTTGATTAGTTTCTAAGTAAGTTACAATTGAAAAAGTAAGCTTTTTTTATTTATTTTAAAATTAACCTCAAATCTATAACCATTTTTTAGCTATTGATAGTTTTCAGACTGACATATTTTCGCACTGGGCTGATCATACGCTTCAAGTCGATGCACATGCTTCAGTGAAACAAGTGAACGAGCGAAGGAGCACATCTTGGAAGACATTCGCAAAATTGAACTGCCCAATGTATAAAAGCCCAGGCCCAGGCCCAGGCTAAAAACAAGCACAGTGGTTCACAGCTTAAAAGATGCACTCTTTTTATAAAGGTTCGAACAACTTTATCTTCAAAACAACGCATTACATTGAATGTCGTAAACTCCATTTTTTAAATATTTAGATTGAAAAACCAAAAATAGTGCTACAGTTTATGTCACAGCAAATTTGTCGGAATTTTAGTTAAGGCGGCAAACCGGTTCAAAAATGGTTGCCATCAACAATTTTTAGTGTAAACGGGTATTTTCAGTTTGTCCCAAAGTTTGCAACGCATTAAAGGAGGCATCAGAGACCGCATACAATATATATATTATTGATCAGCTCGACGAGACGAATCTATCTAGCCACTTCTGCCTGTCTGTCCGTCTGTCTGTTGCGATGCGTTTTACTCAGAATGTTTTAAATATATTGACCCGAAATTTTAAACTTAAGCTTTTCTTGGTCCTAGGCAGTTTGTATGTTAGAATCAAGTTGCCATGCCCATTTTTAGGTAAAGCCCCCATACGAATTTACCGCCAATTTTTGAAGTTTGGTATGAAAAAGGAATTACTTATGAATAAAGTCACTCCAAACTGGATAAAAACACTTCTTATGTCATCCAATATCAAAACCAAGGGGCCATGCCCATTTTAAGGTATAGCTCCCATACAGACTTGCCGCCCATTTAAAGAGTTTTTTTATGAAAACATTTAATATTTCTGAATGAATTCAATTAAAATTTGGTAAAATCAATTCCAATGTCAACCTAAGTGAACACTATCGATATGGTATGGATGGTGCTAATCTAACATAAAGCCTCCATACAAATTTGAGCAAATTCATGGTGAAATTTAATCTAAGCACCTGGTGAATATGTAAACTATTAAAAGTGTTCAGAAACGGGAATTTCACTTTATATATTACTTATAGTATATATTGAAAGTGAATTTTTGTTTAAAACATAATACGAACTTTGTGATGTACAGATTAAACAAAGTTTCGACATGTTTTCAAAAAATAAAGATTATTTAAATTGAAAATAATTCATTATAAAGAGATAGTAGCCCTAATTTTCAAATCACCAAGCCAACCCGTCCAAAACTGATCCAAAACTGAACCCATTTGCAGTTTTGATTTTAGTACATTAAGTTGAATTTATGGTTTAGTACGATAGCCTATATTGTTTAGAACAGGCTTCACCTCATTTGGCATAGATTTCACCAATTTTTCGGGCTTTAGCTAGTCCTGGCTAGATATCATGGGTTTAAAAGATAGTGTTTTCTAGCAATGCTCATAAATTTTAAAAGGTAATAACATCAGTAGCGCATGTGACAATATGTAGCGACCTTTCCAGACGAGTCGGAACAGCAGAGTTCCTGCCTTGAGCTTGGGAACATTATATTGGTTGAATCAGAATTGGCATCTAATTCCAAGGCAATCGGCACTTAGGTGCAAGTTATGCATCAGAATATGAAGGTAATCGTTTCTATTTGTTGAATCTGTATGGCCCCACAAAAATGTTATAGTCACCGTGCTTAAATGCGGTTTTTAACTAAGAGACTGATGTGTGCTAAAGGCCATATACCTAAACCAATAGATATTTTAGGCATGGAAATGTATCTATAAAAAATTGTGTTTCACGATATTTTCTTTAAATCGTTGTTCTGAAGATAAAGCTGTGGGAACTTATAAAAAAAAGTGTGCATTATTTAAGCTGTGATCCACTGAATATTGGCACTCATTTTGACATACATACTCTTCCGTACATAAAATAATTATTTAAAAATTACAAACGATTTAAATTACTAAAACGTATTAATTTTCAAAATCAGCTGTTTATTTGTTCGCACACACACACACACACACACACACATATATATAAAATTATATAATTCACATATTACTGGCATCTTACACACGAAACCCTTTCTAAAAGGAAATGGGACATGAATTATGAAAGAACACCAAAAATTGTTTATTTGTTTTGTTTGTTTACAACACGCGACTTCATTGTGGCATGCATTATATAGTCACACACACACACACACACATGTATGTTTTCCTTTTTTTTTATAAATACAAAAAATTCTAAGACAAGAAAACGTGTCTCCTACATACACCGTTTAAAAAAAAAATACATAGTAGGGAAATAAAAGCGGAACATGGAGCAGGTCAGAAAACCCGGAAGAAGAAGGTTAACACTACTTCGAGAACATACATATTGGCTTTAATGTTTGCTTGACTGAATGCCTTTGACTCCTTTTGGTCCTACACGAAGACGTTCGCGTCGTCAAGGACGAAGATGACGAGCACTTACGAAGGAGCAGAGCTCTGCGCTAGCACACTCTCTTTTAGCTTCTCACTTCACTTTACTTTTTAAAAGTTAACATTTAGCCGGCTGAAGCTGACGCTACCACTGCCACTGCCACTGCCACTGCCGCCAGTGAAACATGTTGCGCGAATACGTTAAACAGACAAAGTGCAGACAGTTGTGTACGTTTAATCCAGATACTATATATGTATGTATCTTTTGTTTATTTATATTTTTTTGTTTTTTTTTTTTTTTTTTTCACTAAAATTATATTTCCATTTAAAATGTTGCGCACGACGACGATTTTGTAAGCGTTTAGTAATCTAATCTAGTATTGATACTTAAGCTATTTTGCGACGCATGAACATTGACGCAAGTTTCAACGAAAGTATTTCGCGACTCACTATGTTTTACGAGTGAGCCAGAGCCAGCTTTGAGAAGCGAGAAAAGCGAAAAGCGTCGCACACGATCCGTCACCAATGTAAAAACTCAACTAAAGCGATGATGAAAAAATCTGAAACAATATATTTTTGGGGGGCCTTGAATGCCAGCCAGACAAGCGAACAAGCCAAGCCAAGCAAAGCCAAGCAGCAGCAACAAACGCGCAGTGTTGAACACAGTAAAAAGCAACGTCAACAACTACATAGATACATACATAGATACACAGATACGACGAGTGTACACAGATAGAAATACAGCTACGTGCGCATGTAGCTACACTACTAATACAGTACACAGTATTGAAAAAAAAAAAAAAAGGATGCTGTGTTGCCTGCCTGCTTGCCTGCCGCATAGCATAACATAGGACATAACGCATAGTCAAACACAAATACAATTACAAATGCACTCACACAAAGATACAAAGACAGCGACAGCAGCGACGGCGACGGCAACAGCAAAAGCAGCACAGCAAAACTTCAAAACGCAGCAAAGTCAGCTGAGAGGAAAGAGAGTTATGAGCGTTTTAGAGGGGGGCCGATCGGGTGAATGTGTTGAGTGGGCGCGCATTCAATACAGTAGGCAGACAACGACATCATCAGCAGCAATAGCAACAACAACAACAACGAAAAAAAGCATTGCATTCAGCGGTAAAAAAAAAAAAACAAATGCAAATAAAAATTGCAAAAAAAAAAACAAAAAATATTCAAACTAAAACGTAAAAAAAATGTATTTGCTTGCATAGTGAACAGCATTCTTTTTTTTCGAACTGAGGAGGAGTTCGGGGAGCTATATTCAAATGCTGCAACAACAAACTCAAACTCAACAACAACAACATCATCATCAAGTCATCGTCATCATCATTTTGTACAGCCTGAAACAGGCAGAAAATAAAAAATACAAAAACAAAAAAATTCTACGTTCAAATACCAGCCGCTCTCCTGCTCCCCAACATTATTTTTATATTTCAAGTCTCCCCCCATAACACTCCACATGCGTCCAAGCAATCATTTGGCATTGCCGCCGCCAACATTGACCCAACAAAACACCAAAACGTCGAAATACACACACCACCACACAAATTGATACAGGACACTGTCATCTGCCCATCACAAACCCACTTTACTACTCACCATTTTTATTTATTGTATATCTTTCTCACTCACACAACAGTCGCCAGTATGGCCACCCTCTAAAAAAAGAAGGCAAAATTCAAATAAAAAATGTAAACAAACAAAACAAAAAAAAATGAAACACGACTAAAAAAATTGTTGAAAAAATATACTGCACACACACACACAGTTGCATGCACTTATACAGCGGCATGAGCTCCATTAGTAGTAGTAGTAGTAGTACAACAACAACAAAAACAGCAGCAATACGAAACATTTTTTTCGCATTTTTTCGCCGCACGTTTTTGTTTTCATTATTTTTTTTTACGACTTTTTTAGCGCATTTTTTTTCAACATTTTTTTTTTTTTTTTTTGATTTGTTTTTGTTTTGCATTTTGCTTTGCTCTGCTTTGGCGCGCATTTTTGTAAACTTTTTTTTATCATTTTTATTTTTACCTCTGCATTTGCATTGATGATTTGAAATGCGGGTGTTGTGTTTGTGTATGTGTGTGGTTGTATGGTTGTGTTTTTACATTGATTTTGTTTTTGTTTTTGATTTTGCACTTGAATTTGACAGTGGCATTGTTTTCGATATTGAATAGGATTTTTTTATGACTAACTTACCAATTAATAAAATCCCTTTAAATGAAGAACCCGGAAATATGAGAACTGCTAGTTCCTCATTAAAAGAGATACTTAAGTGGGCCACGGGACAATCAATACGGACAAAACAGAACCTAGTTTTCTTTACCAAGAGATGAAAGCTTCCGCAATGGATCCCACGATATGCAGCTCACGCCCAAAAAAATAGTACGATATCTTGGAGTAGTACTGGACAGCAAGCTAACATGTAGACCAAATGTAGAAGAATGGGTAAAAAAAGCAACCAATGGGCTCTATGGTGTTCTGGTATGGTGACAAGCCACGAAGAAGTCCACTTACCTAAAGCTCATCGAAATAGCGCAACGACAGGAACTAGTCTGTTTAACGGGGCGTTGCGAACCAAATGGATTCAAAAATGAATTCGGGAGTAAGAGCAGCAGCTTTCTGCGTTGAGCCAAATATGGGGTTTTTCTACCAACACTCATCCAGGGGAGGATTGAAGAACACAGCAGAAACGATACAACTATTATATGTTAAATATCACAAGAACGTATAAACATATTCGTTGGCAGTTAGGCCGCTATATAAGCATTACAGGCGATTTCTATCAGTTCCAGAAAGGAAGGCAGTAGATGACCTGAATACCAATAAAAGGGATTTCCAGCCATCGGGGCATTGATGGTAACGAGATGGCGGACAGCGTAGCAAAAGCTTGTTTCGGCCTGTCTCAAATTGAAACGATAAATATAACAATTTCCTTACGCACACTTCACAGCAATCTGAAGACGATTGCTTCCACGGACTTTGGAACGAGATGAAGAAGCACAACTAATTGCAAAATATCTAAAATATTGTGCCCAAGACCAAATGAAAAACTAGCTAGCTTTATGCTACAGCTCCAAAGGAGAGATTACAGACTACTAGTAGGCATCTTAACAGGTCACTGTCTAGCGGCCGCTCATGCGAAAAAGCATGGCAGTTTTTGCAGGAAATGTGAGAAGCAAGAAGTCAAAGAGACCCTGGAACATCTCATCTGTAACTGTTCAGCTATTGCTAGGACAAGAATAAAATATCTAGGAACACCTCGGATCGCATCGATTAAAGAGGCTGCTAATAGAACTAAAAAAAAGTCTGGCATTCATCAAACACGCAGGAATATTAAGAGAATACAGTAATCCCTGAATGATTTCTGCTATCCGCCAACTCAGATATATCCTAATTCTGTTGTAAGCTCATCTCAAAATTTTGCATGGATTATTGGGCCATCATAACTAAAGATAAAATGGTGGCCTTGTTGAGACTCTTTACACCATTTTTCAAGTTTTTGTATAAAAATCCAATACAATAAGGAATGGTACTTAGGAATGACTTAGTTTAAGATTGGGTATAAAAATTTGGTACAGGGTATCGAGCATACTTGACTTCTGCCTTCTTTCTTGTTTTTTTTTATACCCGCCGTCGACGAGACGAGTCGATCTGTCTGTATTTATGCGTTTCATTCGCTTAGTACAGTTTAGCTTAAGCTTTCTCATTCTTAAGCAGTTCAAGTGTTAAAATCAAAATGCCACGCCCATTTTAAGGTACTGCCCCCATACAAACTTACGGTTTTTTCTTCGATTTTTTGTATAAAAATAAGTATTATTTATGAATATATTCACTTCAAATTTAATAAAAACTCTTGTATAAATACTCAACAGTTATACAAAGTCAGCTCCATTTTCTAAATTTTTTCAAGAAAATGTTTATTTTTATGTCCTTAGGTTATCATTTGAACAGATTATTGTGTCTAAACTTGGGCTCTATCGGAATATTGACTCAAAGCTATTCCATCTCCAAACTTAATTTATACATTTCCATAACGATTGCACTTTTCTTAAAATTTTTCCAATTTCTTTAAATCAAAGTCAAGACACAAAAAAAAAACCAATTTCCATAAAGTTTGCAAAAAAAAATTCAGTCTACTTGGATGCTCGCTTTAACACATTTTCTATTGTTTTTGCTATTCTTACTACAACTCGCTTTACTCTTTGTCTGTCTGTCAGCGACTCACACATGAAAATTGCGTAGGCTTTCACGTAAACGCTTCAAAGCCAAATCGCACTCAGTCTGCGTCTAGTTGCATTTATGTATTTTTATATTATTTCCCTTTTGCAGTGAATGTGCAAATGTTTTTGAGGGTGTTGTGCCGTTCCTTATTGTATTTTGTAAAGAAATTTTTGTTCCATTTTTATTTCTATTTTTTTTTTTTTTGGGGCACAAGACCAGACGAACTCATGCCACTTGACAACGCTGTTCAACGCTCACGTGCTACTACGTACTATGCTATGAAGAGGCAACGGAAATTGGTACAAGGAGCAAGTTGACCAGACACATTACACATCAACTCATACTTCATGTTGTCTGTCTGTGTTTTTTCGCTCTGCTTTTGAGCACTTTATCAGTCGCCTGTTGGTTGCGTTTGCAAGCAGACAGACAGACAGACGGACAGACAGACATCACAAAAAAGAAAAAAACACAAATAAAAAATATTTGCAATGCAGAATCTAAAAAAAAATGCGGTTGCTTACAATAAAAAAATCTAAAAAAATCAAACGCACACCCAAACACACACACACACACACAAAAGTATTGTGTAGCATAACGTAAGGCGCGTATAAAAAATAAGAAAGAAATGTAAAATGCAAATGCACAGGCAAAAAGCATGTTCTCCTGCACTCACACATTCACGTAGATTTTTCTACTCCGAGCTTCTTTATTTTATGGTCGCGTATTTTTTAAGCCATGCTGCGGCGGCTTTACATTTTTTGCTCTATCGTTCTGTTCTCATTTCCTGTTTCTTTTCAACTCAATTGTATGTGTGTGTGTGTGTGTGCGTTTGTGCCTTTCGCAATTTTTTTTCTTGCGCCCTGCGTTACCAACCTGACCTAAGCCGCACGTTCTGCGTTGTCCGTCTGTATGCGAACCCTTGATGCTGTCTTCGTTGTTGTTGTTGCTTTTTTTTCGCTTTTCGTTCATTCGGGTTTGCTATTCGCATTTTTAACGTAAATTCACCACACACACACAAACTTACATACTTTCTAAGTTTGCCGATTTTTTCACTCTTTCACTTACTCACACATACTCAAAATGTTGAAACATCCTTCCTATAACCAATCTTCTATTCTTTTTTATGGTCGCATTTTACATTTTTTAAAATTTTTTTTTTTTTTTTGAGAATTTTGTTTGTCTTTGTTTTTTTTTTTTTTTTTTTTTGAAGTTTTTCCCACACTGCTTGTTTACTTCTTTTACTTTGCATACTTTGCGGCGTTGCATTTGACCCGTTCGAAAACAGATTCTTTATATTTTCTTTTTTAGAATTCTTTCCCATTCGCTTTCTTTCATTATTTTTTATTTTCATGTATGGCTTTCGCTTCAAAGGTTTATTGCTTCATGGGTTTTATTTTTTGCTCTTTCGTTTGCTTTTCTTCGTTCTAGAATTTTTTTCAGAGGCGGTTATAATGACAAAAAAATAAATTCTTTGGTGCCATTGAAAAATAATATTTGTTATAAATTATTTACATTGGAATTGAAAAAACAAATTTAATTCATTTGAAAGAAATTGAAAGTTGTGCGCATTTTATTGTTGATCGGAATTTGTTTACATACATACGCGTATATAGAATATAATAGAGAAACAATCTATTCCGGTTGCGTTTATGATTTCCGCCATTTGTGCTTTAACAGCGATTTTTTTGAACTATAGTATATGAAAGACTCCCACTTGAAACCCTAAAAGCTTCGCTTACTTGAGGACAATCAAATTTAAAGCTACTAACTCAATCTTTTTCTGGGAACGAGTCATTGTACTTTTAGTATCAATTTATACTCCCTCGGGTGTTATTTATAACAGAAGCTTCCTTTTCCAACCACGTATGTCCCTTTTATTTTGGCATAAATAACTATTTTTAAGATATTTACTTAAAATTTTCGACCTCAAGTTGACCTATCAAGTTTTGTCTGATTTGGATCACTCTTTCATATAACTGCCATATAGCCGATCTTGGTGATATCCACCTATTTTTCCGGTATGGCCGATATGAGTCAACTTTGTTTTTTATTAACTATTGTATTTAACAGAAATTCGAGTTGTTTACACAATTTTATATCCTAAAACTACTAGTCAAGTTATTTTTGATAGATACACAATTTTATATAGATTTCATTCATATATCAAAGCTGTAGAAAGGGGTCGCCCCCCTACGACAAAACAAAAAAAAACAAAAAAAAAAATTAAAAAATTAAAATTATTTTTTTTATTTTATAAATAATTTTTTTTTTTAATTTAAAATTTTTTTTTAATGTTATCTTTTTCTTTTTTTATAAAATTTTTAAAATAAAAAAACTTTAAACCAACCCAATATTTCTAATGGATCGTAATGTATGTCGTTTTCCAAAATTTTTAACTTTTCTTCCTTTTTTTAAGCTATTAGTTGTGTTCCCCACCGATTCCCTGGTTCATATTTGTTTTGATCATAGATACATATCTTAAGATTCAAATGAAACCTAAATTAGCTGCCCTAAGCCGCCCTTTCATAGCAATATGTTGATACGGAGTGTAAAAGGATTTGTGTCGGTTTTTTGTGTTTTTCTTGTGTGTCTTTTATGTGTTTGTTATTGTTTTGTTTGTGTTTTAAATGTCAAATTTGTAATTTGCTTTATAATTAAGGTTACTTTTGTTTCTTTTCAATGTACTATTCCGCACATGTTTTTTTTTTTTCAAGTGTGGTGCTCTCAAAAGTGTAGTACTGCTGAAAAAGCTCGACTTGTTGTTGAGTCAATACAGCTGGAGTTGGAAAACAAAGTATATGTTCCAGACCAAGAGGAATTATTAGCTTGTGCCAATGCTGTTTGTTAAAAAAATATGCAAATTGTGGTTAAACTGCAAGCGTACAAAGAATAATGTTCTGAAGTGGCATTTGAACTGGCTTGAGACGGTGGAGAGCTTCAAAGTATTGGAAAAACCTGAAAAGTTGAATGAGGATAAAAATTGCGGTCGTCCCAAGTCAGATATCAACGAATCTTCAGCAAGAACAAAACAGCGACGAATAGCCGCAATACGTGAAATATGGAATGCCTGAAGTTTTAAACAGAGCATAAGTGTCGATTGAAGAGCTCTAAGGAAGCTACAGAGGGTAAAAATATAGATATTAAAAAATACAGAAATCAGCATACTCGAAAAATCTTGCGATCCGCCACAAACACATGTTTTAGCTTTTTGTTAATACATTTTTTGTTCAGTAGTATTTAATAAAGTTATGAGCTTACAGTTTAAATTATGTATCTGTAGGTCACGTATAACTATTTTTGTCGCGTGTCTCCATACAAGTCCGACCACTGTGTGTTGATTTGTTGGTTGCTACCATGCACAAAATTTCTTATAACTATTTTTATCAAATATTGTATGTACAGACGGACGGACAAAAACAATTTTCTCGAAATGGAACAAAAATGAGCAAAAAGGACTAGTCACTAATTAATCTATACATTTTGTTTAATCATTTCTCATCAATAACTTTTTGCACAGCTGTGCCATTATGAAAATACACATAGACAAAATATGACAAAATTAGATAGAAACATCTAACTTCGACGAAAACGTTAATAAACCATAATTTTACATATCTGGACTATCGATTTCTATATAAACACTTTGTACTTTTTTTTAACAAGCACTCAAAGGTTTGCGTTGCTTCGTGCCATTTTCACAAAAAACATAAATAATCACCAGATTTTAACAGTGCACCAACAAAGCAATGCTGCCACAAATTCGTATTTGTATAATTTTTATCAAATAAGAGTATGTAAAAATTAAAAATCAATCAAATTTTAAAATACGGATCAAAAAAAATTTTAAATTTATGTCAAAAAAAGAGAAAAAACCCACCTTTTTTTTACACTGGTTCGTTTTGGTTACCTTGAGATATCATTTCCCATATTAGCTTATTGAATAATGAGTCATAAACATCGCTATATAGAGTATTACTTTTATATTTAATTCATTTCACTTTCAATAGTGGCAAAAGAGCTTTTTCTAGTCAACATAAAAAGATTTGGGGCCCATTCTGTAACATTTGCAACGGATTGTAAACTGGTTTTGTTGAACGCCTACAAGTATGCTACAATGCATATGCACATCAGAAACAATGCTCAAATCAATACGAAACTAAAGTAAAAAATTGAAAAAAAAATAAAGAAATACAAGTTCTAATGAAGCCGAAGCTTAGATGCTCTTCATGTTTATTTGAAAATTGAGCGAACTGCAACAAAGCAGCTGTTCATAGAATGCAAAAAGCAAAAAATGCAATAGTTTTCTATTTATTTTTATTTATAAATGTATCCATAAAGTTTTCTATGCATAAATCTAGAAGTAGACGAATCTAATTTATAGAAAAAAAATGTAAAAAAACTCGTATATACCCTTTGAATCTCTTTTTCTAGCTTTACAATCGTTGTATCAAAATTAATACACCATCTTCGATATGTGTAAAGAGTTCAAAAAAAAAGCATAGAAATGGAATAGCATAAAAGCAAAGTGAAAATCAAATAAAAAATTGAATAAAAATCGTTTATCTGTCTTAGTGTGTATGTGGTGTGGCGTTTTGAAACATGTCCTGTAAAAATCAGGACTCTGCAAATGCAACTGCGTTCTTTTTCGCTGTTGTGCGTGCATCTCGACACGCAAATTTTATACAAAGGCAAATAGACAAAAAAAAATTGTATAGAATTAAACAATGTATAAAGTACATTATTCAGCAGGATATTTTTTTTTTTACCTGTTATACATAGAGTGAAACAGGTATTATCAGTTTGTCGGCAAGTTTGTAACGCACATGAACAGAGGCATCACGGACTATAATAAGAACCCAGAAATTTTTATTTAAATCGTCACGGGAACAGATATCGTCGATTTTTTTTTTTTTTTTGTAGATTGTCCTTAATTACCAAGCTTACATTTAAGCGTCATATGTCATTTAGTGTGTCAAAGTGAATCAATAAAATTGTGAAGCAAAGAGTTGGCATAAAATTTTATGTTGCAAACAAAATTATATGTGTCAATACGTTGAAAATGTTGCAAGAAGCCTTTAGTGAATCGTGTATGTCGAAAACACAAGCATACGAGTGGTACAAGACGTTCAAGGAGCCTCAAGAAGTGGTGGAAGATTTGCCTCGTTCGGGACGACCGTTGACCATTACGACCGACGAAAGCGTTGATAAATTTATGCCTGCCGAACGAGCCGAAAGCTGAAGGCTGACTTTGGAGTTGGTTAGCCCGCTGGCATCGTTTTAAAATATGTTTATCAAATGTTGTATGATGGGTATTTAACTTTCTGTTTTATCGAACTTATAGATTTTCCTTGAAATTTTATTTTAATACATATTGGCGACTAGTGCGGTGTTATTAGAATATCTGTGTGGAACCTTTTGAGGCGTCATCTGCTTGTATTGAAGACCACTAACTGTGTAGATTAAATTCGTCAAAAGCAGTAGGAATATCTAAATCAAGACTTATGAGCGTATTGTGCACGAATAGAACATACAGATATAGTGAAAGAAAATATCCTTTTATATTGACACAAACATCCTTTTTATGTTCACACACTAGTGTGTTCACCTAAAATAAATAAATTTCAAAAATCTGCAATTGGCCTATGCTTTGCCATTGATTGATAACGCAAGCAAGCATTTCATATACTCCTAGGGCCTGTAAATTTTGGTATAAGGCAGCTGTTTTCCTCAATCGAAGTTTGTAACGCTGAATTTAAATATATCTTCGAAACCACAACCACATATGTACTAGATTGAGACTTGAATATAATTTATACAAAAAATTATAATTCATAATTTGTAATTCACGAGTTAAATTTCCGGATCGGCTAGATAAAAAAAATAATACAAATTAGAGCAATACCATTTTTCATTTTTGTGCATATCTTTAAAAAACGAGTTTTTAGTTATTATTACAAATTTCAAGTATGTATAGACTTGTAAAGCTGACCTGTACATGTTTAAAGGTATATTCTTCCTATACAAGGCGATATGCTACTTGCGAAAATCGAATGTTTCGAATGAAAAGAGAAGTAATAAAATCAAACTAATTTATTTATTTATTCTTTTAGTTGAAAATATTCATATTTTAGTTAAAATTGGATCTTATTGGGCGCAATTTTCGTGAAGATTCGATGTAAAAGTCGGGATATTTTCAACAACAACAAAAAAAACAAGAAAGAACGCTGAAGTCGAGTATGCTCGAGTATAAGTAGTATCTTTGTATATACCTTATTGTATTGGATTTTTAAACAAAAACTTGAAAAATTGGGTAAATTTGTATGGGGGCATAAATAAAATTTTGTTGGTTCTACCCATATTGGGATATTTTATTGGGACTATCATAGACATAATTTATACTAAATTTGAACTTCCTAGAATAAAAAACAATAACGTTTTTATGCAAAAACCAGAAATTTTTGGGTACATTTGTATGGGGGCTATACCTAAAATGTTGTTGGTCCTACCCATATTGGGACATTTTATTGGGACTATCATAGATATAATTTACACTAAATTTGAACTTCCTAGAATAAAAAACAATGACGTTTTTTTTTGCAGAAACCCAAAATTTTGGAGTGCATTTGTATGGGGGGTACCCCTTAAAATGGGTCTAGAGAAAAACCGTTTGAAAGCGAGCACTTGACGGCTCAGGAGAGTCTAAGATTCAAATATGGTGGCCCTATCTCTTATAGTCTCCGAGATAATCTCTCTTATACGGCGGACACCATGACAGTCAGTCAGACGGACGGAAAGACAGACATAGCTAGTTCGACTCCCCCTTCCAATGCTGATCAAGAATATATATACTTTAAAGGGTCTATCTTGCCTCCTTCTGTCTGTTACATACATTCGCATAAACTTAATATACCCTTTTAACCCTTGGGTATAGGGTATAAAAACGTTGATTTTATAAGGTACTCCCTCATAAATGTAAATCAATAAATAGCAGAGTAACACAAAATATCACGTGCGGCGAAGCACTTGTATTTTGGGTCACTTAATCCGAATCTGAAGTCTAATTAAAAATTAGTCCGCGTTTTCCCTATGACTCCAAATAACTGAGCTTTATTTTTGGAAAATTTTGCTCTAAAAAGAAAAAAAAAACAAATTTTTTCGAATCTCTAAATATGGACTTTTTTAAATTTTAAAGTTCTCCTTTAAAGTTTTTTTTTTTTCCAAATTAAAAATAATAAATTTGTTTTTATACCCGTTATACAAAGTGTAAACGGGTATATTAAGTTTGTCGGAAAGTCCTTGAACGAACGTTAAAGGGAGACATCCGAGCGACCCCATAAAGTATATATTATTGATCAGCTCGATGAGACGAATCGATTTAGCCATGTCCGTCTGTCTGTCTGTCTGTCCGTCTGTTTGTCTTTTCGTCAAGCTGCCGGTCTGTTGCGATGAGTGTTACTCGGAAAGTGTTAAAGATATTGACCTGAAATTTGAAACTTAAGCTTTTTGCGCTCCTACTTAGTTTGTATGTCAAAACCAAGGTGCCACGCCCATTTTTAGATATAGCCCCCATACAAAACTTACCACTTTTCGACTTTAAGTATGAAAATACACTATTTTTATGAATATATTTAATCCAAATAGGGTAAGAACACTTTTTATGTCATCCAATGTCAAATCTAATGGCACCACGCCCATTTTTTATGTATAGCCATTGGAAACTTACCGCCCATTTTCGAATTTTTATATGAAAACATTTATTATTTCTGAGTGTTCAATTAAATTTGGTAAAATCAATTTCAATGTCGACCTAAGTGAACACTTTCGATATGCTATGGATCGGGCGAATATAACATAAAGCCTCCATACAAATTTGACCCAAATTCATCGTGAAATTTAATCTAAACACCTGGTGAACATGTAAACTATTAAAAGTGTTGATGTATCGGGTATTTCATCAGTCCACCCAAAGTTAACGTTTTTCCTTGTTTTTAATTTGTTTTTCCAAAGTTAAGAAAATTTTTCAGTTTTTAAGGTTACATTTTTAATGTAACCTTTATCGAGCGAGCCAACTTTAAAATTCTGCCTTCTTCAGATTGCCTTCCTATTTTTGAGTGTTTTTGAGTAGAAAGAAAAGGTTTCGAAACTTTAGGGTTAAGTTCTGAAAGCTTAAAATCAGCCACTAAAGACTTAAAAGCATCTATTAACGAGATAAGTTTAGATAAAACTTTTCAAGCAAAGAATTTAAATTTTGAATTTGTATCCGTTAAAATGGGTCTAGAGAGAATTGATAAGTTGTAGCTCGCGTGAGCTACTAAAAGCAAAATGATACAAGTAACTGCAAAAAAAAAAATATTTTTAAAATAATTGTTTGCCATTAACTATTCAACAAGTAATGTTTACCCTACGAGCATTACACGACTATCATATGTAAAAGGTTCTACAAACTTTAGTGCTTGTTATTGATTAATTTATTTCTCAGCAAGCATTGCTTTGGCTTCGAAATGTTCGATGAGGTTGCAAGTCGCCTACGCCAATAAGCCGCAGTTTACAATCAGAAGTGAAACGTAGTGCAACTGCATTTTAATATAAAATTTTCTAAATTATTTATTTTTTAATCTGATAGCAAAAAAGTAAAATTATGTTTGATTTTGCGTTACGCGTGCAGAGTACTTTGTTGCTATTTGCTGCCGTTGCAACAGTGCCGCCATACATAAAATTGGGTAAGTTTTAACGAAGCTTGACAGTTCGATTATATTTCATTTAAAAGTATACCAAATTTTAATACACAGGTGCACTTTTTCCTAAGCATCACAAGGACAGTCCATCAGAGTTGGCATTTAAATTTGCCATCGATTCAATAAATCGCGATAAAAGTTTACTGCCAGAAACAATCTTGCATTACGATATACAATACGTTGATATACGTGATTCATTTTCAGCGGCGCAAAAGGGTTAGAGTATTTACAATAAGATACAATTTTAGTAATTTATTTAATAAAATTTTATGCTTAGTTTGTCAACAGATTGAAAATGGAGTACAAGCGATATTTGGTCCATCCGATGCTATATTAGGCAGTCATGTTCATTCAATATGTGATGCACTTGATATACCACACATCGAATCACGGCGCACTTTCGATGTTATGGCAAAAGAATTCTCGATAAATGTACATCCGGCACAAGACTATATTAATTTTGCGTTTTTCGATGTTATACGCTATTTAAATTGGACCAAAATTGGTATTATGTATGAGCGAGATGCAAGTATGTACTAAAAGATTTATTTTATGTTACAATTTAAATAAGAAAAAACATTAACTTCGGTGGAACCGAAGCTGAAATACCCGTTACACAACACTTCTAATAGTTCATATGTTCACCAGGTGCTTAGATTAAATTTTACGATGAATTTGGTCAAATTTGTATGGAGGCTTTATGTTATATTTGCCCGATCCTTACCATATCGAAAGTGTTCACTTAGGTGGACATTGGAATTGATTTTACCAAATTTAATTGAATTCATTCAGAAATAATAAATGTTTTTATATTGGATTAAATATATTCATAATAAAACGTATTTTCATACAAAAGTCGAAAAAAGTGGTAAGTTTGTATGGGGGCTATATCTAAAAATGGGCGTGGCACCGTGGTTCTGACATACAAACTAACTTGGAGCACAAAAAGCTTAAGTTTCGAATTTCAGGTCAATATCTTTAAAACTTTCCGAGTAACACTAATCGCAACAGACAGACGGACATGGCTAAATCGATTTGTCTCTTCGAGCTGATCAATAATATATATACTTTATGGGGTCTCCGATGTCTCCTTCAATGCGTTGCAAACTTTCAGACAAACTGAATATACCCGTTTACACTTTGTGTAACGGGTATAAAAACATTAACTTCGGTTGTATCGAAGTTTTGATAAGCGTCACACGAAATTTCCCTGATAAAAACTCGAAAATTTGAGATGACTTTGTAGAGGGACTTTGTGACCTAACCTTTTTCAATGTGATAGTTAACTGCTTTATGCACTTTAAATAAGGTACACATCTATTGTATTCCCAGCCATCAGGGCATAAACGGTAATGAGAAGGTGTTGGTCTGGCTCGGAGTGAAAAAATATGTATACCAATCTCACTACGGACACTGTATTGCAGTCTGGAGGAGATTTTCTCGATTGAATTTGCAAAAAAGTGGAGGAACAAATCCGACTGCGGAGTATTTAAAATATTGTGCAAGAACCCTATCAAAAACTATACTGCTCGGATCTGCATTCTTACAGGTCATTGTTTAACGGCTGCTCATGCTAAAGACCTAGGATTATTCAAAGAGGACAGTTGCAAGGACCATAATGCCCTAGAGTCCATTGAACTTTTACTTTGCGACTGCCCAGCTATCGGCAAAATAAGATAAAAACACCTAGGCTCACCCTGGATCGCATCACTGGCTAGTTTGATGCCTAGTCAGCTTTTAACTTTCGCCAAACACGCTAAAATACTACAGGAATACTAACCGACCTTCGAATAGGCATCACTAAAGATCAAATTAGTCTATGTGTGACTCCCCACCAAAATGGGGTCAGCCTACCTAACCTAACCTATAGTTGCCTCATCGAACTAGCTATATCTGTCCGTCCGTCTGTCTTGCTGTCTGCCGTATAAGAGAATTTATCTTCGATACTATATGAGATAGGGTCACCATATTTGAAAATTAGACTCTCCTAAACCGTGTAAGTGTGCACTTGCAAAGGGCTTTTTTTTAGATCCATTTAAAAGGGTTCCTCCCTTACAAATCTAACCCAAACTTTTGGGTTTTTGCATAAAAACGTCATTCTTGTTTATTCTAGGAAGTCTAAATTAAGTATAAATTATGTCTATAATAGTCCCAATAAAATATCCCAATATGGGTAGGTCTAATAAAATTTTAGGTATAGTCCCCATACAAATGTACCCCATTTTTTTAAGTTTAAATATGAAAATCCAATTCAATGAGGTATGATAGTATGATAGGACTTAGCTTAAGGTACCTTAAGATTGGGTACAGGGTATCTTGTTTTATATTAAAAATAGAAAAAAAGATATGAGTTTTTGTATGGGCTTTATTCTATAGGAACCCAACACGTACCAAATCTCTTGAGTAGAAATGTGTTGACGTTAGAATTGATTTATTTAATTATGTAGGGGGGGGGCCCAGTTGTGACGCGGGTTTTCTTTTCTTCTTAATTTTTCATTTCAGTGAATTTCAATGAAAAATTAAGAAGTTTAACATTTAACTATTAACCAAACGCAACTTTTCTCCAAAGAAAGTATGTTTATTTGAGTTACTCAAAAATTTTGGAACAAATTTTTCAGGATAACTTTTTTAGGTCGAAAATGTCACAACTGGGGCCGTGGTCACAACTGGCCCCCTCCCCTACTTATAACTATTTTCATACAAAAACTGTAAAATGGGCGGTAGGTTTGTAAGAGAGCTATGCCTAAAAATTGGCGTGGCACCTTGGTTTTGAAATACGAACTACCAAAATTCGAAAATGAGCGGTAGATTTTTATAGGAGCTATGCCTAAAAATAGGCGTAATGCTTTGATTTAACTGCTTAGGACTGAGAAGAGCTTAAGTTTCGAATTTCAGGTCAATATCTTTTAAATTAAGCGAACAAACTCATAAGTACAGACAAACAGACGGACAGAAAGACGGATATGGCTAGATCGACTCGCCTAGTCGTGCGGATCAAGACTATATATACTTTATAGGGTCTAAGACAAACGCGTGACAAACTCTCTGACAAAATTTTAATACCCTCCACACTATGTGTGACGGATATAAAAACTATTTGATTGTATTTCAGGCATTATTGATTTACGTCAGCTTGCACGATCTGTGCCCACCGAGTTACACATGCGTCAGGTGAATCCAAGCACTTACACGCGAATTCTAAGCGAATTTAAAAACAAAGAGATACATAATATTATTGTAGATACAAATGCTGCACACATTGCAGTGCTACTGAAGGGTGTAAGTATAGCAGATAAACTTGCTTCTTTCAAAGCAAAATTAATATATTTAATTAAATCAATTTGCAGATCTTACAGCAGCAAATGAATGAATACAAATATCATTATCTATTCACCAGCTTCGACATAGAAACATTTGATTTGGAAGATTTCAAATATAATTTCGTCAATATAACTTCATTTCGTCTCGTAGATTTGGGCGATGTCGCTGTCAAGGAAACGCTCAAGGAAATGGAACTATTTCAGATATTACAACATCACAATCAAAGGCAACGCAATCTAAGCGCTGAAGTTGAGGCGGCACTTGATGATGACGATGAATATGGGCAGCATCATTATCGCAAGATGCGCACCATCGAGGTAAGTTTGAAAGATACTTTAATGCTTAACATTAAAAACGTATATTTACAGACAGAGCCTGCTATTATCTACGATTCGGTGTATCTTTTTGCAATAGGTTTACAGACTTTGGAGCAATCGCATTCGCTGCGTCTGTCCAATTTGACATGTCATGATGAAGTACCATGGGATGGTGGCCTCAGTTTGATAAATTATATCAATTCGGTAATTCTAATATTCCAGTTAAATTCATTGGCTTAATCACTTTGCCCTTTAGGTTGAGTGGAAAGGCATTACTGGACCCATACAATTTAAGGAAGGACGACGCGTACAATTCAAATTAGATCTTGTCAAGCTAAAGCAGCATTCGATAGTTAAGATTGGAGAATGGTCACCTCACAGCCGTTTAAATATAACAAATCCATCGCTTTTCTTTGACTCTGGTTCGATGAATGTTACGCTGGTGGTTATAACAATATTGGTACGGTATAATCATCCATTCTATCCAACTTAACCTTCAACTTTTTACATAGGAAAATCCATACGTTATGATGCATTATGGCAAAAATTTTACTGGCAACGAACGCTTCTATGGTTTTTGTGTCGATATACTTGAGCTTATATCGCATGAGGTGGGTTTTGATTACATTTTGGATTTGGTGCCTGATCGAAAATATGGCGCTAAGGATCCGATTACTGGTGAATGGAATGGTATGGTAGCGCAGCTTATGAAATACGTAAGTTATATGTATGAGTACGTGATTAGTCACTCCTTAAAAATAGGCTTATTTTTGCCGAGTTCGGCAATGTTAAGTTTACCAAATACGCAAACAGAGAACCACCCATGGTGGGGTACTTTCCCCTCTTTTGTGGCTCTTGACCCTAAACCTTATTCTTACCCCACTTGATCGGGGGTTTAAAGGTTGTAGCAAACGCAGACGACATTCTAATATTAGTGTCCGGTCTCTGTCCCTCCGTGATAAGCAATATCATGAAGGGGGCTCTAGGAAGATTTAGCAGATGGGCCACTAGCTGTGGCCTCGGAGTCAATCCGGAGAAAACAGATAGGTGTAAAATTCCAAAATTTGGGTTAGTCTTATCTTATATCCCAAACTAAGCTGGAAAGATAACATCTAGGAAAGAGTGAAGAAGGCAACGATTGCTTTCTACTTGTGTTCCAAACTATTCGGTCGCAGATGGGGTCGCTCACAGGAAACGGTCCTATGGCTATACACTGTAGCTGTACGGCCAATTCTCTGTTATGGAGCTTTGGCCTGGTGGCCGGCTCCTAAAAACAACTATAATATCCAAAATACCGACAGTTTTAAGTGGCCCTACGGTTTTTGTCCGATTTTTCCCCTACCTCCTGAATTTTAATAAATTCTTTAAAACCACATTTTCTTCACGGCAAGACTGGATGGCGGAGCTGCTGAGAAGTGAAGACGGTCTGTCGCTCTACACCGACGGGTCCAAGATAGATTGCGGCGTGGGGTCAGGGGTAGCTGGAGACTCGAGAGGATCTGGCAGTGGAAGAGTTCGTTACGACTGCCGGATGCTCAACTAAGTAAGGAAAAAAATTTTTTGCATGCCTTCATGTCGGCAAGTGAAATGTTCCAGAGCCCGGGAAATCCATGCTGTTCAAGTGGCGTGCAAGCTTACTGGACATGCCGGAGATTAAGCTGGGAGAAATTTTCGATTGACCCCAAATGTACCAGAATACTACTATTAAACCCCGCGAAGCCCTTGCGAGATTCACAGCCGCCATCACTGGGCATTGGCCCATCGAGAAACACGGGGCTAGACTAGGTTTACCTTATAGCTGTACCTGCAGAAGTTTAAAGGAGAGGACACCCCGGAAACGTTAGAACACTTTCTCTGTGTGTGTCCTGCTCTAAAATCGAGTAGACTGAGACATTTTGGACGGTGTTAGAACACTCTTATGTCCCTTCAAGCTTGAATCCTTCCTCAACTGTTATGGTTGGCTCTGATACCACATAGCCTTCCACGTACAAGAGGTTTCCCACCGAGATTTTTAGTGGTAACAAAGCGAGGGTTTTATGCTAATTGTGCGGTAAAATATGTAGTTTCTTTTCAGCCACCTCCATCAATCTATCTATGTGATTGTTGTGTTTGATTTATACTCTGTTTATTTTCATAGAAAGCCGATTTGGCAGTTGGCTCAATGACTATTACCTATGCACGTGAGAGTGTTATTGATTTTACGAAACCATTTATGAACTTGGGCATTAGTATACTATTTTAAAGTGAGTATTAAAATTATTTTAAAAGATATATAAAAACTTGTATTCTTTATGCTGCATAGGTACCGGAAGCAGAGCCTACGCGTCTATTTGCCTTTATGAATCCATTGGCTATTGAAATTTGGATATCGGTACTAGCTGCATATTTTATTGTATCCTTTACAATTTTCATTGTTGCCAGACTGTCACCATTTGAATGGCGTAATGCACAACCGTGTAACTTTAAAAGCTTTCGTATACGCAATCAATTTTCGTTGTCCGAAAGTTTCTGGTTCACCATTGGCACTTTGATGCAACAAAGTTCTTTGCATCCACGCGCATTTTCTACGCGTATTGTTAGCTCAATTTGGTGGTTCTTTACGCTGATTATAACATCATCGTATACGGCAAATTTGGCTGCTTTTCTGACTGTCGAACGCATGACTACGCCCATTGAGAATGCAGAGGATTTAGCAAGTCAAACGGAAATTTCATATGGTACACTCGAAAGTGGTTCGACTATGACATTCTTTAGGGTAATTTCGCTGCCCCATATTGTGATAACTTTTCATCATTAAATTCGTTACAGGATTCCTTGATAGAGACTTATAGAAAAATGTGGCGACATATGGATAACAAAAGACCGTCAGCATTTACTGCCACATATCAGGAGGGTATACGGCGTGTCAAAGAGGGAAACTATGCATATTTGATGGAATCCAGCATGTTGGACTATATAGTGCAGCGTGATTGTAATTTAACACAAATCGGGGGACTGTTGGATACAAAAGGCTATGGCATTGCAACGCCAAAAGGATCGCCTTGGCGCGACAAAGTTTCATTAGCCATCTTGGAGCTGCAAGAAAAGGGAGATATACAAATGTTGTACGATAAATGGTGGAAAAAAGCTGGTGACACTTGCACGCGTCTGAGCAGTAATAAGCATTCGAAGGCAAGTGCTCTTGGCATGGAAAGTATTGGTATGTACACAAATAAGATACAAAATACAAAAAGTATCTAAGCAATGTATTCATAGGTGGCGTATTTGTTGTTTTGGTCGCTGGCATTGGTATTGCAATTTTGGTTGCAATTTTTGAATTTTGGTATAATTATCGACATCAAAATAGCGCTGTTGTCGCCGCTGAGGACGAACTTGATGTTGCTGAGACACTCTTAGATGGTGGCACTAGAAACGTAATGGGCGAAGCAGTTGATAATATATATCAGGAACTCGATTTAAAAACGCGACGACGTTCACTTTGGCTGGAGATGTTTGATGAGTTTCGCTATGCGTTGCGTTGCATGGACAAACGACGTCGCCCGGATCTGAAGCGCCGTTGTACAGAATGTAATCAGGGGAATACATTGTTTAATCCTACCACCACCACCTCCACTGCAACTTAATGTCGTGAAAGATGCGAACATAATTAAAGAGAGCGGTTGAAGTGTTTAGAATAATAGTAGGTCGAACGTATTTTTGTATCTTTTTGCATGTTCAAACTATACATAAATTTTATATAAGCAAAGTATTTAGATTTTGTTATATTACATTTGTATAATTATAAAAAATGCCTAATTTTGTATGAATTACCATTATCACAATCTAGCTTAGGCAACAATATTTGCGGTCTACTTTTAACTTTACAATTTTTTGCCCACAGATGGCGCGATATAAACAGCCTTATTGACTATAGATGGCAAACTGCGCTCTCTAATCATTTACTTATATTTAAAAAAAAATTAATAAAGGATATCCTCGAATTAAGGCATGTCCCTGAATGAACGGGAGATTTGCAGTAAAGTGCTGGCAACTCTGGAACAGGTTAGGACAAGTAGAAATGAAGCGTTACAGAATAGAACACGATAGAACACGATATAATTTTATTAGGCTTGCCAGCACTTTATTCAAATATTGCGTTAATTCTGGGACACACTTTACCTTCCACATATTTTAAAAATCTGAAAAAAATCACAGGTGAGTTTTTTTTTCATAAGCTATAATATATAAAAAAAATTATACACGTGAAAAAAAAAAGAATTTTAAAAATTTCGAAAAAAAGGTATAGAATTTTTACTTAGAAAATTTAACAAAATTCTCATTTACATTTATTTCTTGCAAAAAAAAAAAAATTAATTATTTTTAAAATATTCAACCTATACTGTAAGGAAAAAAAAACAATAAAAACTAATATCACGTTTGCCGCTATAAAGTCATTAATAGTGCTTATATCGGAAAAAGTAGTACGGAGAACCTCATATAAAGATATTAAATATAGCTGGGGCATTTCCTCCATGCTTACGCAGCTATGCCCTTTTAAGATGGCCATGCTGAGCATGAAAATTAATGTTGTTCCGTGATTATGGAGTTTTTTTTTAATTTTATTTTGGAAATGTCCAAAATTTGGCAACACCCTTGTATTTTTATACCCGCCACACATAGTGTGAAGGGTATTATCAGTTTGTCGGAAAGTTTGTAACGCATAAAAGAAGGCGTCGGAGACCCTACAAAGTATATATATTATTAATCAGCTCGACGAGACGAATCGATTTAGTTGTCCATTGTTGTTGTCCGTCTGTCTGTCTGTGTGGTCTGTCTGTCCGTCTATCTGTTGCAATGCGTTTTTCTTAGAAAGTTTAAAAGATATTGACCTGAAATTTTTGGACTAAAGCTTTTTGTGCTCCTAGGAGGTTTGTATGTCAGAACCAGGGTACCACACCAATTTTTGATATAGCCCCCATACAAACGTACTATTTTTTTTTTTGCAATTTTTATATGAAATAGTTATATTCACTCCAATCTGTGTAAAATCACTTCTACTGTTATCCTATGAATATGCTATCGATATGACAAGGGACGCACTACTATAAAATATAGACCCCATTCAAACTCACCTTCCTTTTTTAATTTTCAAGAAAATTATTAAAGTTTCGTGTGGCGGGTATTTGAGCTTCGGTGCTACCAAAGTTAACATTTTTGCTTATTTTACTTTGATTTACTACCTTCATTATGTAAAACAATGATGAACAGAGAATGATAAATTTTAAGAGACCATAAGTGTTTTGGACTATAACTTTTAATTATTGAAGGGATAGGTATTGAAAATGCATAGGGTCTTGGAGTTATTTTGCGGGTACCACAATGGATTTGTTCAGCATTTTTTTGATATTTTGGGAACACAAGCTCTTAAGTGACAGCACTATAAAATAAGTCAACTTTTTAATTAAATCAGACCAATTGAAAATTGGATGTGGTAACTTTGCGAAATCGATATTGCCAAAGCAGAAACTATTAATTGAGCAAATTGAGTGAACCCAGATTACTTGCTACTGTCAATGTGTACTCTAATGTTGGGTGGTATTTATCTTCTGGAACACAAATAGGTGCGAATTTAGAAATTCATTTGACAGAAAGAAATAATTGATGCAGAATCAAGGCAACTAATCCAAGACATGTGTTGCAAATTAAAAATTCCGGCTACGCGAAGGAAATTATTTCCATTTAATGAATTAGAAATAGTTTGTACTATATAGCAATAACTTGCTTTTGATAAGTACTTAAATCAGATGTAGCTGGTAGATATGTAGTATATAAAAATGTTAAATATATTTTGCAACTCTTAAAATATAGAACGACACAAACAACCTCAATGTGTGGGAATATTTCACTAAAATTCTTTAGAAGCCAAAGTGAATTTAACTAATATTAGCATCCATACACCTTTGCGTATGCAACGATGTTTTCGATATTTTATAGAGCTATCTGACAGTATTTCTTAATTTGGTATTTGCGGATTTAGCCAAGTTGCAATAAAGTAAGTACAGCAGCATTAATGGCTTAAATTTTTAATATATTTGTCGTAGATTCAAGAAATCGAGTATTAATTTTAAATGTTAATTGTAAAATCTCAATAATTGTAAAGATAGTTATGTAATATAGTCGTCTCGTTCTGTTATGATAGGGTTACCACTATAAGGATTGCCTCTGCCGAGCATGGCCCAAGGGTGTAGTTGATCAAAAAGTGTTGAACAGTCAGTGTCGAACAGAGGCGAGTAAGATGACAAGAAAAAAGTCACTCTCTTTTCCGGTGATGGTCAAAAAAGGAGGACGTACGGGCACATCGTAAAGGAAAAAAAAAGAAAATAGAACACAATTCTTATCGGGACTTGCTGTGCTACCAGTATATAATATTAAAAAAAAAAAGATGAATCCATCTCCGACAAATTCTACATGTTTACTCTTCAGGCCTCTTATTTCCGGATTATACTTATAATAATAAACTTTTTTGTGGTGTTCTATTAAAAGAAACATAGTTTTATAAAATAAGACAGCACTTTAAGCTTTAATAAAAACACTTTTAATCCCAAAAGTTTGCTTTTCAAATGAATGAATTGATTTGAGTAAAATATTAAACTCATCGTAGCGCTTTATTTTTGATTTATTAAACTAGATACATATTTGGATGAAGTAAATATATTTTATATATTAATTTTACATTACTTTTGTAACAAGGTCGGTCGGATAGTTTATTAAGTATTTATAAAAGGCCAATGAAGTAAGACAATCTAGCGTAACTCTCTCGACTTTTGATAATCCGAAAAATGTTGGGTATGGGTGTACAATATTATAATTTAGACGTTCGTTTACAACAAAAACATATACATATGTAAATTTACAACAAATGTTCAAATAGTCAAGGCCTTTATTAGAAGAACAAGTGGCTTATTTTCAATATTGAAATTGGAATGTTGGTTTTACGTGGTGAAATTAATAACAGTTTTTGGTCAATCTACAAGCGAAGCACTGGTGAAGCATGTTAAATCTTTGATTACGCTAAAGTTATTGTTTTTTTTTTTTCTATAAAATATAAACAAGTAATTTGTGCATATTTATAAAATAAAAAAACCTATTGATGAATTATAAAAAAAAAAAAAGTTTAAAAAAATTGTCAAGTATACCTACATTATGAGTAAGCAAACAATTAATAAAAAATAAAATAAATTAAAAAGAAAGTATTTTAAAAATATTTATTTATTGTGCATACAAACTCGTACATATTTTGTATGTATAAAAATTTAAATAATAATAATGCAAACTACAATCAAAACAAAACAAAACACTTCAATGCACTTTAGACTGCATTATCATAAAAATAAAATGTAAAATAAACATAAAAATATTAAACAAAAAAGACAAAACGGTCAATTCAATTGGCAATTGCTGTTGCTAAGCGCATTTTTTTACTCGTAATATTGGAATGTGTGGGATTGTAGGTGTAGTTGGGTAAGCGGAGAGGCATGGAGTACGTTGCGGAAAAAAGTAAAAATAAAAAATGCAGCCAAAGGGCGCTTGCAACACAACACAACGCAACACTAATACGCTTGTTATGTGCCACAAACATAAAGCGGCACTAATACAAGCAAAAACGGTAAAACGATCAAAATTAAAGCAAATAAAAATAAATATTTTTGTATATAAAAATAGGCGAGCTGATTGAAAAGTTTTTTTTAAAGTTAATCGTTTTAATGGGCAAAAAGAAAATTGAAATTGGTCATCACTAAGCTAATCATAGCGCCGTTTAATCCAAAAACCCGACAGATTTAATTGGACCCTATGACTTCGTGTCCGATACGTCCGCAAAACTGGATGGCGGAGCTGCTGGATAATGATACAGGTGTGTCACTTTACACTGATGGTTCAAAGATGAGCTGCTGTGTGGGACCTGAAGTATACTCGGTAGACTTGTCAGTGGCAGAGTTCTTTCGCCTGCAGAGTCTCTGTAGTGTGTTTCAGGCATACTGATAGTCATACTGGTAGCTTGCGAAGTTCTTATTCGGCTGGAGATCCGGAACAAATTGGTCTTCATTTTCTCTGACAGCCAAACTGCCATCAAAGAGCTGGGTGGCCACATAACCAAATCTAAGCTAGTAAGAGAATGTAAATCCAACTCAATCAGGTTGCTTGACCAAACAGGGCAACCGGGAACAAGCATGCTGACATGCTGGCAAGAAGGGGTTTGTCAGTTTAATTCCAGGCAGTTACAATTCAGATCCCAATAAGTGCCCTCATTAGAGATCACTTCACCTCTTTGGACAATAATAATGGCTTAATCTAAAAAGCTACAGGAAACCTAAGCTTATTTTAACCACGATTAAACCCAAACGTACCAGAGCACTACTGAAAAACTCCCGTAGGAACCTTGTGAAATTAACAGATACTATCACGGGGAACATGCAGCCAGATTTGTAATCACCTATAACAGTACCTGCAGAAGTTGTAAGGAAGTGGACACTCCAGAAACGTTCGAGCTTATTCTCTGCGTGTCTCCCTCACTTAGGTCGAGCAGACTAAGGCACTGAAATCGGTGGCAGCTGAAATCGCTGAACGATCGGACCATACTATAACCCTCCAAACAATGGATCTTAACTGCACTGGTTGGCTATGATTAGAGTCTATTACGTCAAAAGGTCAAAGGATTTTTAAGTGGTTGCGAAAATGGGGTTTCCCCTCAGCCAACTCCACACATATGGTTTGTATTTACATAAATCTAGTGCATTCTTTTGATGAACCAACAAGGCTTAATCGTCAAGTAAAATATATCGAAAGTTTAAAGTTTGAATTGAATGGAAATTATCTTTACACATAGATCCAGAGTTGTAAGGAAATATGTATTTACATTCCTGACTCTAACTTTATTTTTTCGATTATAAAACAAAACAACGAACATAACATATTTGAGGCAAATGATCTTTGTGTAAAGGGTGTCCCAGAATTAACGCAAGTCCAAGAATAAACGAGATTTGCACCCTAAAAAATTACAATTTGACAGCTGACAATTTCGGGTTAGTAAAAATGGAGCGTTACTCGATAGAACCCGATAGGACACGGAATACCCTATACATATCCTTTAGAGCCGTCAAAACTACAAGACCGATCATTATGAAACTTCAACAATATAGAACTAGTGATCAGGAGATGCAATTATACCAAGTGAAGTAATCCGGAAATCTTTGCCTACATACATTTGGCGAAACTATTTGTGGTGAACTATATTTGTGGTGAATTATGTTTGTGGTGAATTATATGTGTGGTAAATTATATTTGTGGTGTACTATATTTGTGGTAAATTATATTTGTGGTGAATTATATTTAATTTCACCACGACAGGAGAGAAGAGTGCGAGAAATTTTATGAAAGAGATAGTAGTAGTCGTGTTTATAAAAAAATATATATTTGAATACTTTTAAAGAAGAATTCAATTTCTTTATTTTATCAGCTGTTTGCTCAAAATCAAGAAGCAGAAAAATTGACATTAATGAGGTGAAATTATGTAAATTCACCAAAATATGTAAACTTCACAAAATTTGTAACCAAATTAGAAAGAGATAGTGGCGGAATACGTGACCTGATATAAGAGCTGCATACAAAAAAAAAGATAAAAACTTTTTCCTCATATATATAAAGTATTGGATTTAGATAATTGAAATTTACTAGACTATGGACAAAATTATTAGGGAAAAACATAAATAATAAAATAATAACAATTCGTTAGTTGTTTTATCTAATGCATCTATGTATTAATTCAAGGTCACTTTGTAACAATCGAAATATTTCTTAACTACCCACGCACAAAAACTTGAAAAATAAAAATAAAATTCAAATATAATAAAAATAGTGAATATTATATACAGATAAATGAACAAACACATAAAGAAGTAGATGGACGGACGGAGATGAGCAGCGCAGCGCAACGTGGCGCGCCAATTGCATAATTCATGCTCGATATATACATAAAAGCGCGTTTGACACTCACACACACACACACACAGATACATGAAATGAAGTCACGCGCGTTTTGTTGCCTCTTTGGCAGCTGCGGCGGCGGCGGCGAGCGATGCGACGCGACGCATCAAACTGACCTAAACGAACTTTTAAGTGTGAGTCATTAAATGTGCAATTTGAAATACGAACACACACACACACACACACACAGATGTACAGCCAGGCTAGAGATGTGGATGCACCAAAATTGTTAAACAAATGGCAGTGCAGTTTATGGCAGCACACATACACGTATGCGCGTATGTGTAGGTATGTGCAGACTTGTTTGTGTTAACATAATTTTTAGACTTTTTAGCCTATTTTTATTGTTAATTAAATGAAGGGGAATCGGCTAGTATGTGTATATATAGACAGATGGACAGGCTCAGCTTTATGCTATAAACCGCATTAAGCATGTATTGCATACACATACAAATCAGTACATATAGTATTTGGTGTATTTGTATGTGTGTAGCTTTTGTTTGATTTTTTTCGATTTTGCAAATTTTATTTTTAACATGTTAATTTTTTTTTTTTTTTTTTTTTTTTTTTTTTCGACGCCTACTTTGTCCTCACAGCGTAATTTTTTACAATTTATAATTTGCGTAATTGATAGTGTGAGCCTGATGTATTATTTGTGTGTGTGTGTGTATGTGCGTGTGTAATTGTGTTAGTGTCTAAAAAATTAGCGAAGCGAAATGATTGCAGGCTACCACTTTGTAGTTTGGTTTACAATCCAACCAACATCATTTTCAGCATACTCAACTTTATTGTTGTCCTCATCAGAGTTTCGAAAAAACACAAAAAAAAAAAAAAAAAACAAGTGTAAAAATAAAAGAGTGCTGCAGGAAGTTTTATATACGCGCCTAAAAGCCTGCTACGCATATATACCATATTTTTTTAGTTTTTTTTAGTAAAGCACTATTTACCCAACCGATTATGTAAAAATGTTGTGCATCCATTTATGTCCCTTTTAGTTTAGTTTTTTATTAATTGCATATTTTTTTTCTTACTTTATTGTATTTTTGCTTTAAATAATCTTAATGGGCTTGCAATTTTTATAAGCGTATCTAAATTTTTTAAAATATTTGTCCATCATGCAAGTTTTGAATGTATCCTTGTGGTCGTTGAAACCACATCTGGAAATTATTTTGGTAAATTAATTACAAAACTTAGTCAGATTTTAATTACAGACCAAAAATATTTCTTCTAAATTATTTAAAAGTTCATTAGTTATAGAAAAAGAATCGAATAGCATATTTTTTAAAATTTTTGGTTTATTAAAAATTCAATTTTATTCAATGTTAAATTAGGACAAGTTTGCATTAATCAATTTTGATTTGGAAATTTAAGCATTTTGAACATTTATATGAGATAGATTATTAAAATGAATAACTCTTGAATTTCTAAAGCAAATCGTTTTGTTCGTACTTTCAGTAAGCTTGAGGGAATTTGGTAAACTCAAAAGTTTTAGCATTCTCAAACTAATTTCGTTAGTTTTGGAATTGAATAATTTAATCGACAATAATTTGAATTCAAATTTTATATTTTTGATTCAAGCAGGTTAATCTTATAGATATTTTATCGCTGAATACGAATCTTTAAATATATTTAGCAAATGAACCTGGGAATTTGCAGAGCTCCTTGTTTTACAGTTCTCATATATCGCACATATCTTATTAATTTAGCTAAATGTGTACAACACGCACACCCCATGTACGACACACTTGTACGATCAGAAATATATACATACATACATACATACAAAAGAATATAACAGCGTTTTTGCAATGAGGTGCACTTCACCGCTACTGAGAAAACAGTACACAGAATTAGGTTGTTTCACTAAGTTGAATATTCCGCTGCGCAGTTAGTGAAGACCATTCTGGTGGTCAACGAGGGTTCTTTTCACACCACCTAGTACGGCTTTAGTTTAAAATTGGAAAAAAAAAAAAAAAAAAAAATAATATTAAAAAAACAAATTTCATCCATGCTTACATCACTTTAATTAACAGAAATATTTTCTTTCATGATACGAAGTTTGAGAAGATGAAGTTTGAAAGAGCTTGTGGGGATAATGGCGTCGAACTTTGCAAATAAAGTTTTCGCAAGCTTGTGATCAATGGATCTGAATGAACTAAAAGTCATAAAAAAAACATCATCTACATTCTTAGTTCGAATACATTTTCGTACAAAATCTTCTCGAAATCTTTCTGATATTTATCCGAGCGGCAGAATCGATGAAATTTTATTAAACGCCCATGATCCAAAATTGTATGTAAGATCGTGGGCATCAGGAACCATAGATGTAAATCAACGAATTTTCTTGAAATATGCATTAAGAACTCTCAAAATATTTCCACATCAATTTCAAACGCACATGAGATACATCGAAATACTCGTTTGATTCTGGGTTTTCTCAACCTTGCTCTTTTAGCGGAAAGTTCAATCTAAAATTTAAACAAAATTCGGGATTTCTATTACCTCATGTTCATCTGCTATATATGATGAAAAACAGTGATTTTTTAAACACTTTTTTTTAAATCTCGGCGTTGTGCAAAAATTATGAAGACCTGATTGGCATTTAGCGATGAGAAATTTATAAGATAAACCTAGTCCGATGCTTGAAGTATTTTCCATATGTGTTATCCTGCAAATTTGACATATAAATAGGCGTACTTTGCATCCTGTTTCAAGGCTACATGAAGTCCCAGAATTTTTCAGAAAATACAATAATTTTGTATGGACATTTTTCTGACGAGTTTCATTTAAAAAAAAAAACAAGCAAAAACGTTAACTTCGGAAGCACCGAAGCTCAAATACCCGCCACACGAAACTTTATTCATTTTCTTGAAAAAATAAAAATGGAAGCTGAGTTTATATGGGACTATATGTTATAGTGGCTCGTTCCTTGTCATATCGGAAGCATATTCATAGGTTAACAGTAAAAGTGATTTTATACAGATTGGAGTGAATATATCCATAAACAAGAACTAGTTTCATACAAAATCTGAAAAATTGGGGCTTGGTTTGTATGGGGGCCATATCAAAAAAATGGGCGTGGCACCTTTCTTTTGAAATTGGATGTCATAAAAGTGATTTTATCCATATTTGTAGTAAACACATTTACAAATAATAACAATTTTTATACAAAAATCAGAAAAAAATGGTAAGTTTGCATGGGGACTATATCTAAAAATGGGCGTGGCACCTTTCTTCTGATATTGGATGAATGAATATTGGATTAAAAGTGTTTTTACCCGATTTGTAGTCAAAACATTCATATATAATAACTATTTTCATACAAAAAATCGAAAAAATGGTAAGTTTGCATGGGGGCTATATCTAAAAGTGGGCGTGGCACCTTGGTTCTGCTATACAAACTGCCTAAGAACACAAAAAGCTTAAGTTTAAAGTTTCAGGTCAATGTCTTTCAAACTTTCCGAGAAAAACGCATTGTAACAGACGGACAGACGGACGGACAGACAGACAGACGGACATGGCTAAATCGATTCGTCTCGTCGAGCTGATCAATAATATATATTCTTTGTGGGGTATCAGATGCCTCCTTTAATACGTTACAAACTTTCCGAGAAACTAACCTTCACTATACCCTTCACCCTTGTGGCGGGTATAAAAATCTATGGGAACACTTTGGTGTTTCGCATTTTGGTCATCTTTTTTAAATTTAGGTCATTGTGCGACAAGTAATCTGATAATAAATTAATACATTTTTAGGTAACGTTTGTAAGTTGCATGAAAAATATAACATGAAAATCTAGCATCGTCCAAAGAGCGTTCTAAGAGTTTACATATGCACCTTTTTTTTACTCTTTTTAATAAGTAAGGAATCTTGAAAAATTTCCAATAATAATCATTTATGACGATATGAGGTTTTACTCTCTTTTATTACTATTTGTGGTAAACGGTTAACTAATAAATTTTAATTTACGCCCCCGAGCATCACAGAAGGCTTAAAAGCAAAAACAATTATAGTAGAGAAACAAGAAAAAGCACTTTCCCCAATTGATGTTTGCTTTTATGAACGCACAAAAGATTTAAAAAGCAATCAAATAAATTCGTTTTTTTTTTTTTTATATGGAACATCTTTCTTCAATACATTTCTTTTCAATAATACAAATTCACATGAAAATGTTACAAAAAAAAAAAACAAAAAAATATGGCAAATATAAAACATGAATCAAGCGAAATGCCAAATAGAGCACGCCTGTATGCGAACAAAAGCAAAAATGGCAGCATTTTGGGCGACACCTAACAAAAAAAAAACAAAAAAAAAACGAAAAGAAGAAAAAACTATAAAACAGAACAAGTGCCGAAAAGGGGTAGCGGTAATAACAGAAAAAAACAAGAAAAAAACTGAGATGAAGTTGAACACTAACATGATAGGCTGCAAAAACGCACACAGCCACACGCCTACAACTCATACACACACACACACACATAAACATATATAGACTTAAATGTACATGCATACACACACTCATACACACATACGCATGAACAGCTACAGGCTGGACAAGTCGCACGCAAACGCATTAACATGTGAGCAAAACCAAGGGACGATAATATGTAGTAGTTTGTTGTACTTGTCGTTGTTGTTGTTGTTGTTGTTGTTGTTGCAAGACTAACTAGTTGTAGTTGCAAGTGGGGCAAAGTGGGGCAAATCACAGGGAATGATAGTATGTAATTCCTATTGAAGCAGCATTGGCAACAACAACAACAAAAAACTATAACGTACGCACATCTTTCGAAGGCTTGGCTACACAGAGAAATAAGAGAAACTACAACGAATTAAAAACGCCAACAAAAAAGTGTGGGTAATTAAAAAAAGTAGTAGTAGAAATTTGTTCTTGTTGTTGCTGCTGCTGCTGCTACTACTGAGCAACATTGTAGAGATGCAGCATACATGTATCTGCATATGAAACACAGATACACATAGATACATACTTGAAAATAAAAGATACAAAAAATAAAGTTAAGCAAAAAAAAAGACAAAAATTATAGTCATAGTCGTAGCATACTTTTAGGTGGGCAGTATCGCTTTGGTATACAAATGAACACCTCGCATGCAGCTTGAAATACTTTTCAGCTTTGTAAACCTCTTTCCCAAAAATATGACACTTAGCTTTTCGTCGTCGTCACGTCAGCATCAGCATCAGCATTCGACTCATCACTTTTCTGCTCATTGCAAAATGTTGTTAGTAGACCGCAAATTTTGGGCTGTGTGGGTGTGGCAGTGCATTTCCAATTGCAACACATATCATTCGTCCAATAAACAGCACAGAGCAACAAGGCTGAGGAAAACAAATTTTTACTTTAATTTTTTTAAAACTTCATTTTGGTCATTTCTTGTGTTCAATGTTGCTAGTTTCCCTTAATTATAATTTCCCAGAGCCTGAGTTTTAAGTATTAGGATAATTATAATTGAGATTAAAAATAAAATAATCAAAGCAAGATTTTCCCTTTCTTAAGTAGTAGTAACTTATATTTATTGCCATTACGAGATTTGTGCTAATGAAACTTGGTCACTTGAACCTCACTCCAAACTACAAATTTTCTGTTATTTTTATACCTGTCACACATATTGGACACATCAAAGGAGGCACAGTGGACGATATAAAGTATATGTTCTTGATCAGCTTGACGCGATGCTACGCGATTTATTCGCTCAGTTTTAAAGATATTAGGCTGAAATTTTAAACTTAAGCTTTTCTTTTAGACCGAAGAAGTCAACCATCATATTTAAGCTGAGCCAGAAAAGCCAGAAAATCAAATAAAAGCAGGGTCGTTAAAGATCTCTTCGACCCCTTTGACATTAAGAGAGGCTTCAGACAGGGTGATGCGTTGTCATGCGACTTCTTCAATCTTCTGTTGGAGACCATTCTGAAAAGTGCTCACACGTCGATTTGACTCACAATATTTTCTTAGAAGAAACTATGCTGCTCGCGTATGCCGTTGAGATCAATACAATCGTCAAAATTCCACGTACAGTCAGTTGGGCTTTTTAAAGAGATTGAACGAAAGTAAGACAAAGTACTTGGTATCCTCTCGCAAATCAACAGCACGATTTTGTATGGGGAATTTCACCTTCAAGGTTGTAGAAAACTTCGTCTACTTGGGCTCTCATAAAAACAAGAACAATAACACCAGCCTAGAAATTAGACGAAGAATTACTCTGGCTAACCGATGCTACTTTGGTCTCGCTAAGCAAATGCAAAGTATAGTCTTATACAGAACAACGAAAATCAAACTCTACAAGACGCTGATTATCCCAGAAACATGGGTCATATCAGAGGCTGACAAATCGTTTGAGAGGAAAATTCTACGTAAAATCTTTAAACTTGTAAGAGTGGACAACGAGTACCGTATTCGCATGAATCACAAGCTGTACCAGCTATATAACGACATGGATATATTCAGGTTAAGTATAAACGATTGCTGGTGCCTTCAGACAGATAAACAAGATCCAGCGAGAAGGATTAGGTCCTGGAGGACGTCCGGAGGATTGGGATCCAGAATTGGTATCGAGTGGCATACCAGCTGGGTTAATACCCTAAGTGGCTTAGATAGAACTTCGAGATGGGATGGATGGGAATTATTGGTCTGATACAACTCAAATTTATACACAAGTATTAATTTTCAAATTTAAAAAAAAAAAGCCAGATATAACAATAATTTTTTTGAACAATATGAGGAAGACAGAGTTTTGTTAGAATAGGGCTATACCTTATAGTGGCCCGATTCATATCATACCGGTGGATTGCACTTCAGGATGATATTAGCTGTGTTTCTACCCAATGACTCCTGAAGTGCAAAACATTCATAAATAATATACCTACTTTCATTTACAAAAACTCAAACATGATCGGTAAGTTTGTATTGGAGCTATACCCAAAAATGGACAGTGCACCATGGTTTTTGAGATTGGAAGTATTTTTACTCAATTTGGAGTGAATACATGCATAAATAATTCCAAATTTTCAAAAAAAATTCGAAAATGGACGGTAAATTTGCACGGGGCTACATATTAGAATGGTTACATGATATACAAATGAGCCCGACTAGACGAATCGATTTAGCCATGTCCGTTTGTCTGTCCCATCCGTCCGTCCGTCCGTCTGTCCGTCTGTTGCAGTGAGTTTTTCTCGGAAAGTTTTAAAGATATTGACCTGAAACTTTAAACTTAAGCTTTTGTGTTCCTAGGCAGTTTGTATGTCAGAACCAAGGTGCCAAACCTTAGCTTTTTGTGCCACGCCCACTTTTATATATAGCCCCCATACAAACTTACCATTTTTTTTTCTATTCTTTTGTATGAAAATAGTTATTATTTATGAATGTTTTGACTACAAATCGGGTAAAAAACCTTTAAATCCAATATCAGAAGAAAGGTGCCACGCCCATTTTTAGATATAGCCCCCATGCAAACTAGCCATTTTTTTTTTGATTTTTTGTATGAAAATTGTTATTATTTGTAAATGTATTTACTACAAATATGGATAAAAGCAGTTTAATGACATCCAATTTCAAAAGAAAGGTGCCACGCCCACTTTTAGATAAAGTCCCCATACAAACTTTCCATTTTTTTCGATTTTTTTGTATGAAAATAGATGTAATTTATGAATGTTTTGACTACAAAAAAACACTTTTAATCCAATATCATTCCATCCAATTTCAAAAGAAAGGTGCCACGCCCATTTTTTGATATGGCCCCCATACAAACCAAGCGCCCATTTTTCAGATTTTGTATGAAAATAGTTCTTAATTATGGATATATTCACTCCAATCTGTATAAAATCACTTCTACTGTTATCCTATGAATATGCTTCCGATATGACAAGGATCGAGCCACTATAACAAATAGTCCCATACAAACTCAGCTTCCATTTTTTATTTTTTCAAGAAAATGAATAAAGGTTCGTGTGGCGGGTATTTGAGCTTCGGTCCTTCCGAAGTTAACGTTCTTGCTTGTTTGTGTAAAATTTTACAATTCAGTTTCATTTCGCTGAAACTCTAGCAAAAACTTGATGCAAACAATGTGCACCGGTACGAAAAAGCCAATTCAGTTTCATTTTCATTGAAGCAATTAGCGACCACCAAAGATGAATTAAATATAGTCAGAATACAAGTAACATATCTTTTGTGGCCTGGCAACCATATAGAAATCGGAGAGCACTCTGCCTCTGGTTGTGGAAATTTGCAACAACAAAAAGTATTACAACTACCTTGTATATTCATACATTTTTGCAGCCAGTACCGGCGTTGCCCGTAACTACTTTTAGCTTCTTTACATGAAAAAAATAGTTCAAAGTTAACTCATTTAAATTATCTCGATTTTAAAGATTATTAAATTTATTTTCAAAACTTTCATCACAAAACTGTAATACTTCCCGAAAGTATCCCTTAAATATTCCTTTGATTATTCAGTCAAGACAAGCATTTTTGTATATCTACGTAGATATTTTATACCATTCAATTACTCCTACAATGGTGTGCAGGTGTCCAGTGTAATGCAACGATATGCAAAGATGAAATGTGTGCGAAATTATGCAGAAAATGCATTTTAACAATTTTTATAGAAATACAGACTCACTCTGCTCTGCTCTGCCCTGCTCAGCTCTGTTCTCGTCATGATCCTTACCTGCAGTAATCCATGCAAACTTGTAGGCGTCGCGTCGTGTCGTTTTCATCGTCGTCGTTACTGACTGAATGGTTGCCTGCCCTTTAGCATTCATATCTTTTGTTTACCATTTTCCAATTGATTGAACCGACGAAAGTTTCAGATTTCATTGACATAATTCTCGCTCTCGAACTGTTTTAAAGCCAGTCGACGTGTGTCCGCATATGAAGCGTCCGCAATCCTTTTGGATATTTATTTTCCCACATTTATTGTTCGTCGATTCAATGATTTGGTACGGTCCCTTTTATGTATGTGTGTGTGTGTGTGTTTGTCTTCGCACTTGCGACATTGACAAGCGAGCGTCAGTTGTTGTTATTCGTTTTTTACTACAGAATTTTTCCCTTCACTTGTCTCGTCGTCATCATTTTCATTGGTGAAGAGTTAACAATTTTGTTGAAATATTAATGACACTCAACGTTTGTCGCCATCTGTTGCTCATAAAATTCTGATTTTGGGTTTTTAAGGTAATTGAGCCTGTTAACGGTTATTTGTTTTACTGTTCAAGTATAATGTCTGTCTGTCTGTCTGTCTGTCAGACCCGCCTATTAGCCTTTAACAGGGCACAGCTTTCGATAGTTTTGTTTGTACTCGTATTCATGGTGCTTGTTAAAGATATGCGTGTGACTCAATGCGGTAGGTGAAGGATTTGATGAAGGCTCAACAAAAGGCACAGTTGGCTGATGAGCTTTAATTGTTTACAAGAAGCATGAAAGTTTATATATTTTAATGCTTTTTAAAACAAAAATAAAGATGAACCTTAGACAATATTATACCCATTTTTAAATATGGCTTCAATATTTTTTTTTTTTCAATTAAAAAGAATCTTTTTAACTGTGATTATAGACAATTTATAAAGTCTAGGCAACGTGTTTTTGTGGCATATGCGTCTCTTATTTCAATCCACCACATGCTTGCCTATATCGGTACAAATTATTAAATAAACTCTTTAAATTTATAATTTCTAACAGGCAAGATTTGTTGTGCGAGCTATGCATAAGAAGTAGGCGTGGCACTTTGATTTTTATATACAAGGTTGAATTATAGCTTTAATTTGAAACATCAACTTAATATGTATCTTTTAAATTCAGCAAATGAAACTTGTCAGAACAGAATAACGAAGTGTCTTTGGTATAATTTTAGATTTGTAGCAAATAAATATAAAGTCTTTATTTTGCCAATAAAATACCAACTGGAACCACTTAGTTATAAGCTTAGCTATATTTAATAAATATAAACAAAACTACATAGCTACCCAGCAGTACCAGGTCGGGTCAGTTGGCCTGGCCCTACTTTTTCTGACTAGTCTAGTTGGATAAGTCACTAACTAGTCAGAGCTGTTGCAGAGTCGGATCAATGCCAAGTGACCCTTATTAGAAATATTTTTACTGTTAAGTGCTGTTCTAGAGTGTAATAGACTGTGTGATTAATCGATTAATCAAGGAACAATCGATTTTTTTGTATAATCAACTGATCAATTAGTTGAATAATCAATAATTGATTAATCAACAATAATCAAGTAGAACCGTCTCGGCATTGATTAGCAAGAAATAAGAAAGCTTTCCCAGATAAGAAGCAAAAAAAAAAAAGAGGGCAAGGAAAAACGGTAACCTCCGGTGGAACCGAAGCTGATATACCCGTTACACTAAACTTTTAATAGTTAATATGTTTACTAGACGCTAAGATTAAATTTCACGATGAATTTGATCAAATTTGATCAGAAAAAAATAAATGTTTTCATACAAAAATTTTAAAATGGGTGGTAAATTTATATTGGGGCTATACCGAAAAATGGGCGTGGCGTCTTGGTTTTGACCCTGGATGACAAAAGAAATGTTTTTACCCAATTGGGAGCGAGTACATTCATAAATAATTAGTATTTTTAAAGAAAAAAATCGAAAAAATCGATAAGTTTGTATGGGGGCTATACCAAAAAATGGGCGTAGCACTTTCATTTTCGAACTTAACCTAGTCGTTGCCGAGAAAAAGCTTAGTTTAAAATTTCAGCGAATGAATCGGATAGCAATAAACAAACGGACAGACAGACGGACAGAGAGACGGACATGGCTAGATCGATTCGTCTATCGAGCTGATCAAGAATATATATACTTTATAGGGTCTACAATGCCTCCTTTAATGCGTTACACTATGTATAACAGGTATAAAAAATATTTTTTGATAATCATGATTAATCAACAACAATAATTTTTTTTTTCAATAATCAACAATATATTTTTTTCAACAATCACACAGCCCTAGATTATACCCACTGACCCACTGTAGGGAGTTGCAACGGACCCACGAGCTAGCCAGCCTTATTACACCTGTTACACATAATGTAAAACAGGTTTATTCAGTTTGTCGGAAAGTTTGTAACGCATTAAAGGAGGCATTGTAGACCCTAAGTTTATACATTCTTGATCAGCTTGACAAGACGATTGATCTAGACATGTCCGTCTGTCTGTCGGTCTGTCAGTCTTTCTGTTTGTTGCTGCGCGTTTTATTCGCTCAGTTTTGAAGATATTTGGCTGATATTTTAAACTTAAGCTTTTCTAGGTCATGTGTACTTTCTATATTAAAATCAATGTGCCACTCCCACTTTCTAGGTACAGCCGCCATTCAAACGTACATATTTTGTGAAGTTCTTATGAGAAAAAAAAAATATTTTAGTGCTTATGGCTTCAAGTCAAATCTCCAGTTTCAAATATTCAGATCGGGTCGAGAATTTTAATTTATTTTTAATTCGTTCAGTCTAGAACTATGCTAGTCAATGATTGTCCCACACAAGTCGGTAATTGTTAAAGCACACAAGTTCGTCAGTAATTGACCCATATAGGTCAGTCAGCAATAGCCTTTCATGAGCCAGTCAGTGACTGACCCACACAGTTTCGACAATGGCTGATAAAAATGGTATAGGAAATTACATTTTTAAGTGGAAATATTGAAATATATCGAGATGCAACATAACTTTAAGGTTGTCGAGCTAAATCGGCTGCTACGTTCTCTCTTATTATACCCTGTACTCTAAAGATAAAAGGGTATATTAGGTTTGTGCAAATGTATATAACAGGCAGAAAGAAGCATGATAGACCCTATTAGCACTGAATGGTGAGTCGATCTAGAAATGTCTGGATGTCTGTCTGTCGGTCTGTCTGAACGTCTGTCTGCCCAGCTGTTTTCCTGTCTGTTTGTCTGACAGGCTTTCACTACCTTCATTTTCAGGGAATTTCGATTTTTACCTAAGACCTGCTTTGTTTCTTAATTAAGGAATTTTAAATTTAGTATCGATTATGTCTATGGTACTATCATCTTCTAATAAAAAAATCCCAATGTTGGTAAGATCAAAAAAAAAATTACCCCGCATAAAAATATACTGCATGTTTTTGACAAAACTTTTTAGTTTCTTATAATCGAAGGGTAAAATTAGTCAAGCATTGAATTTCACATGGAACAAGAACGACATATTTTAGGGAAATATGAAAATACTCTTAATTCCCAATAAATGTATATTTTTTCTTTATTATACCATATAATTTCTGGATCAAATGGATAAATTTAGTTGGTTGAATCAAACGTTTAATAAAGATTAAAATGTATTTGATTGTAAAATTATAACGCGTTCGTTGATAAATGTTATAATTAAAATTCTTAATATTATCGCTGAAATAGAATTTTTGATTAGACTCAAATTTTATATAGCATTTTATTGTGAAACGGAGACAAATTAACTTTATACAAAACTTAGTGGATTTTTGCTTAAAATATTATTACCAAAAACTCTGATTCAATCTTTATGTATACAAATTTTCTGTATTTTTGACTTACCTGTGGACACATTTTACATTGATACTTTCTGCCTGTGCCGCCACCTGGACCACCAGGTCCTCCACCACCAGGTCCGCCTCCTAATGAAGCACTTATCTTTGTGGCATTAATCGGTTGCGGCACAACTAGTAAAGCTGCCGATGCCACCGCGGAGCTATGATGATGCGATGGATGATGATTGCTATGATGTGTACCACTGGCGCCAGAAGCACTGCCAGCTAGTCCAACTCCTAGAATGCAACAAAAACAAAAAAAAGAAGCGAAAAATAAAAATGTGCATTAGTTGCCATAAAAGGGCGTTGGACAACAGGTATTGGTGTTTTTTTTTTTTTTTTTTTTGTATTGTTGTGTTTTGTTTTCACTTACCTTGCGCGTGATGATCCAAACGATTGTCATCCAGAAAGTGACCTGCAATGGGAATTAAGTTGTTTTAGTACGCTGCTCTGCTCTCTGCTCAGCTTGTTAGATATATATTTTGTTAAAGTTTTTTCCTGTCCGTTTTCAGCGTTTTTGTGAAATAAATCAAAACGCGCAAATGTTTTACAAACTGTGTCACGCTGATATATTGTATATTTACTGCTCTCAGCTTACATTGGCGCCATCTAACGCTTGTCGTTTGTCTGTCATTCAGTCAGCATTTTTCAATCTGTTACTCTGTCTATTTGTCAGTCCGTCAGTCTGTCTGTCAGTCTTTGCTCGGTTGTCGCTTCCAATCCATTGACGATGTTGAAAATTACTCACGTCTCCACCTTGCAAGGCTTCACGCGCACAACGCTTGTCGGCAACGTTTCTAATTAAACTGAGACATTAGTTCACTTGATTGCCGCTGGGAATGTGTTGACAATTCTGCGATATTTTTCATTAATTTTTTTTTTATACTTTTCTAACCAGTACATACTCTTAAAATATTTGATGGAGGTATGCTAGCTTGGTTGTAATGCCAAAACATTTATATGGTGGATGCAACATCGGGGTCCCAAAAAAGTGTATATAGATATATATATGTTGGCGTAAATTGCACGATGAAAGACGCATCAGTATATCCATAGTTGTACCGTCAGCCTCTCAGAAAGTTCTTAGAGAATACGTTTAAATTTAGTATCGACCCTAAATTCATTTCGTACTAAACTGCATTTTTTTGGATAAAGTTGGGAGCCATAAAAACTCAAAATTTTGGGTTGGATTTCATTAGTTTAATTTTTTGGTATAGTATTTCCCGTTTTACAAATTAGACTTTTAAGTTGTCAGACTGGTCAACAACGTTTGTGTGGGGGATGCCCTCAAAATGGGGCTAGACAAAATTCGTTCACGACTAATGAGAGTCTAACGCTAACATCGTGGACATTCTCTTCTAGTTTAGTTTTACAGTGTTATGACACTCTTCAACATCTATCTTTGTGACGCAAGATCATTTTATGCAGGGTCCCTGGAAATAGTTATTGTACGAAATGAGTTTGCGGACGAGTTAGCCAGGACTGGCTAATCAACCCTTATGATCGGCCTTGAACCATTCTGTGGACTCAGCTTGACCTTTGCAGCACTCTCTATTGAGAGACACTTCAGAGATTCTGTTTCTCAGCGCTGACTACATTATCTTGCCCTTCGGCCGGCTTAACAACTAGTTCTGTCAAATTTCCCGCAAACTAATATTCATTTCAGTCTCTCATAATTAAGACTACTTATTTGGTATCTTTCAGGTCACAATGTACTGAGACTCCACAAAAAAAAAAAATATGGTTTGTCTTCTGAACAAGAGTGCTAGACTTAGATTCATTCAGTTTGATCAATACTTTTCAACCTTTGAACATATCAGACTTTCCTCGACATAGAACATTCTCAGACAGATCAAAGCAGCAGAAATTGTCCTTAGCCTTATAACCTAACCATTCTGGGTCAGGGTACAAAAGACCTATTATGATCGCAGTGTCCGTTTTCCCTTTTGGGAAACCCGAATTGCAGAATGTAGGTATTTTAAGCTCTATGCGCCTTCAGCTTCGTTTTGTCCACTTACTTGTCTTGCGACCGTGGTCCAGAGACTAAGTCAAGTTCTTATGGTTATATGGAGAGTCTAAGTTTCAAATATAGTGCCTTTATCTACTATCATCCGTTTCAAACAGAAGACAACATGATAGACGTGCAAACATAGCTAGATCGACTGTCCTGTCATGGTTGGTCATATATAAATATATACCTTATAGGGTCTATCATGTCTCCTCAAGCCTTTTACATAAATTATCCCAATCTCAATATTACACTTATACTCTTGAGGGTATAGGGGCTAGATGTTACATTGGTTGCATATGAACCATATTTGGAAGTATTGTTGAGCTAAACAGGAAAACAGGTCAGACTAAAAGGTTTCTAATAAAAAAATTCGTTCAGACTATCTTCGGCTGTATTCAAACTAAATAAAGAGTTCCTAGATTATGAAACGAAGAAGTTTCAATGCACAAACTCATAATTTGAGGTAGATTTGTATGAGAATTACGCCTTAACATGGAGCTAAATAAATTCATTAGTTAGTGACCACTTGACGGTTCAGGAACGTTTAGGTTTTAAATTTGGTGGCTCTGTCTTTTATTATATAACTAGATCGACTCTCATATCAATGCTGATAAAGAATATATATATACTTCATCGAGTGCGGTATCATTTCCCCGGACCTGGAGATTAGAGAATCCTTCAGACTTCCCGATCAATGCAGCGTTTTTCAAGCTGAAATGATCGTTATACAGGAAGCCATGCATTATCTAGGGCACCACTCAGGTAGTAGCCAAAAAGTACACATATTCTCGGATAGTCAGTCTGTCTTAAAAGAACTTGACTCTAACAATCATACATCTAAAACTATCTCCAAGTGCCGCACATCTCTCAACGATATGGCTGAGCAATGGGATATTTGCCTCACATGGGTTCCGGGTTACCAATATATATTTGACTACTGCGAAGCAGATAGATTGGCCAGAGAAGGTATAACTTCTTTTATTCCTTCAGGGTGGAGTTCACAGAAATTCCCATGGCCTCTCTGAAGCTGCGAGTGAAAGAGGAAATAATCAGACTGGCAGAGACTAGGTGGACCACAAATCCCAAATGTAATATCTCGAAACTTACGTGGCCAAAGTATAGCACTAAACGAACGGCACAACTCATGTGCCATAATAGACAAATTCTATTCATGATAGTCGGAGCTCTTACGGGACACTACCTGGTGGGAACACATGCCTAGGGGTAGGATCAATCAAATGACTTCTAAAGGAGCTGTAGAAACGACGTAGAGGAGAAGACAGTAGAACATTGGGAGAATAACGTTTACCATACTTGGTAGGCCGTTTCTCGATAGTGCAGTAGCCGCCTTCATAAGGAATTCGAGCTGGTTTTTGTAGGAGGAAATAAATGAGGCATCATATGGTATCACAATGGGCCTATCTGGCCTAGGTGACATTGCGAGAACTCGCGTCGGCCATTCTTACCTAACCTAACCTAACCTACTTCATAGAGTCTACCAAGCCTTCTTCTCGTTTCGGATACAGGGTACAAATTATTATTCTTAATTTTATGCGCATTTTTAAATTCATCATAAAATATGATTCTCAGATTCTGAGCGCGGTACAATACGGCAAATATTAATTCTCAAAATGGAACACTAATAAAATTTGTTTTAAGAATTTATCGCGTTGCTTGGTATTAAATTTCAATTATGTAATATAACAAGTTTAATGGCGGCATACGCAGCTTTGTGCTTGATGTTTAGTATCAAGCATTTTTAGTGTTAATTACAAGTTCAGTGGAAGGCAACACTGAAGACAGTCTTTCATTCATTCAGAATATAACAACAGGCGACAATGAGCGCCAGCAGACAAGTATTGAGTTATGCATTTGCAGAAATACCTGACAATACATGCAGAAAATGATTAATGATTGGGAGCTGAAATTTAATTCAGTAGTCTGCTAAAAAATAATAATAAGAAAGTGTATATAGCTGAAGGAGCACAAGCCAAACACACATATTGATTTAAACAGTTAACGAGACAAAACAAAAAAAAATTTATAAAAAGGATATTGAAGAAGAAGTAAAAGAGTGTGCTTAACTGCGTATCTTTGAGATACTCACAACACCGACGACAATCGATACATCAGCTACATGCTACAGATACAATGTGGCGACAATGTTGCGATGCTTATCGTTGCTTAGATACACACATAGTCCGATCGATGCTACAGCGGGGTAAATGAAGGAGTGAAGCAGTGAAGCAGTAACAACAATGATGTTCGACCAATTGCCGCAGCGTTAACATTATCGAGCTTAAGATCGCAGCGATTGCGCACTTACTATGCGCGCAGAAAAAACACCGCCACTGTAACTCGTACTCGTACTGCTTCCTCCTCTTAACGCTGTTGGGAGGTCTGTCAAGAGTTGGGCTGCATAGTCCATGCTCCCTTGGCAGTCAATGTACAACAGCATGTTGCTGTCAATGTTTAGCTACACGGTTGCAGCTTGCAGCTTGCAGCCTCGTAACAAGTAATACGAGGGTTAATTGTTTATTATTTGGCTACAAAGTGTATAATGGAAGAGTATAAAAATTAATTTCTTTAATTCAACTCTCGCCAAAATATTGACTGTGTTGACTTTGTATTTTGCTGCTATGTTGGCTAGCGAAAATGTTGTTTGCATTTTAGGAATTTATGTAAACATCTTGTAAGCAACTTTCCAGATTTTGCTGTTGTTGTAGATTCTATGCTTTTGTTGTTGTTGTTGTTGTTGTTCTCATTGTATCTACTAATATGTTTGCTCGTACTCGTACGTCTTAAGAGCATGTTTTAACATTTTTACATCAAGTCCAGCAACACGAACGACAAACCGCAACTAAACAACCAACAACAACAACAACAGCAGCAGCAGCAACCAAAGAAAAGCAGTTAAAGGTCAATTGGCAACAATTTAGTCTATGTTATTATTGTTGTTGTTGCTGTTGTTGTTGCTATTGTAGCCGTTATATTGTTTGCCGTGGGAGTTATTGGCTTTTATTGTCTATCTTTATTGTTGTTTTTTTTTTTTTGTCATTGCAGCATATTGTAATCAGTTCATTGTACCAAAAAGCAAAGCCCAAAAACAAAAAAAAAAAAAAAAAAGAAAGCGTCTTGCAAAAAGCCCGCACACGATTCGATATCTTGTCTAGAGCGCAGCTGTAGTGTATCTATGTATACATCTAAATGTACTACATAGCTCCAAAGCGATCTTTATCTTATTTTCGGCATTACTACAGATTAAAATCACTTAAATTCTTTTCACTGTACTGTGAGTATCTTTGCTACTTGTTCAATGAGTAATTAATTTAGTTAGCTGTCGTTGCTGTGTGGCGTGGCTTTGGGTGGCGCTTGTGCGGCATAAAGAAATTGAAAATATATCGCTACGCTATTATATCGTATGATCATATTTATAGCATTCATACAGTGTATAAAGGGTTATTATCAATTAGTCGAAAAGTTTATAACACCTTAAAGAAGACACCATAGACTCCATAAAGTGTATACATAAACTCTATTCGAGATTAAGTCGACGATTAATCGATTTAGCCATGTTCGACTGTCTATCTATCAGTCTGATGTTACTTGTTTCATTAGCCCAGAACATATGTTTCCATTCCCTTTATAGATAACTAGCAGGTACCCGCGGCTCTGCTTGCGTTTTTTATACCCGCCACACATAGTGTGAAGGGTATTATCAGTTTGTCGGAAAGTTTGTAACGCATTAAAGGAGGCATCGGAGACCCCATAGTAGAGACGAATCGATTTAGCCATGTCCGTCTGTCTGTCTGTCCATCTGCCCGTCCGTCCGTCCGTCTGTTGCAATGCGTTTTTCTCGGAAAGTTTTAAAGATATTGACCTGAAACTTTTAACTTAAGCTTTTTGTGTTCCTAGGCAGTTTGTATAGCAGAACCAAGGTGCCACGCCCACTTTTAGATATAGCCCCCATACAAACTTAAAATTTTTTCGATTTTGTGTGTGAAAATAGTTATTATTTATGAATGTTTTGACTACGAATCGGGTAAAAACACTTTTAATCCAATATCCATCCATCCAATATCAGAAGAAAGGTACCACGCCCATTTTTGGATATAGCCCCCATGCAAACTTACCATTTTTTTCGATTTTTTGTAAGAAAATTGTTATTATTTGTAAATGTATTTACTACAAATATGGGTAAAAGCACTTCTAATGACATCTAATTTCAAAAGAAAGGTGACACGCCCATATTTTGATATGGCCCCCATACAAACCAAGCGCCCATTTTTCAGATTTTGTATGAAAATAGTTCTTATTTATGGCTATATTCACTCCAATCTGTGTAAAATCACTTCTACTGTTATCCAATGAATATACTACCGATATGACAAGGATCGAGCCACTATAACATATAGACCCCATACAAACTCACCTTCTATTTTTTTATTTTTTCAAGAAAATGAATAAAGTTTCGTGTGGTCCCATATGTGGCCCCGGGTCAAAAATTTCTAAAATACCATCTAAGTGCTCACCTGTAATAAAAATAAAAGAAATTGGTCAAAAAATCTATATTGGGTCCACATATGGGTCCCAGGTCCAAATTCCGGAAATCCCTTTAACACCTTGAACGCTAATAATGTTTTTTAATCATCTTTCAATTGAGCCCAGTTTAAAGTCTCTACGTCTATTCAATCCAAAGGTATGGCTTTTCCTGTTTCAAGGCCCCATTAGACCCCGGGTCAAAATTTTCTAAAATCCCGTCTAAGTGCTCACCTGAAATAAAAAAAAATTGGTCAAAAAAATGTATATTGGGTTTACATATGGGTCCCAGGTCCAAATTCCGGGAAGGCTGTCGAACGGGATAAAAAGTATCCTATGTCCGTCTCCTGGCTCTAAGCTACCTCCCTTCCAATTTTTAGCCAAATCTGTTCTGCCGTTCTTGAGTTATAAGTGGTGTAACTAACACGACTTTCTTTTATATATATAGGCTAGCACATACCCGGCGTGTGCTAGTACGTTGTCGGGCGTTTCGGCTGCTCTTTCAGCTCTTTTCCGTTCGCATCTGCTGTTTTTGTGCAATTTCAGTTCTTTGTAAAGGCATTTTTACTATTCGTTTTTTTTCTTTTTTTTTTTTTTTGTTTGCATCGCCACCAAAATGGGCTGGGCTAACTTAAAAACATACTAAAAAATACCATTTTTTTGATCATACCCAAAATATATTGGGAAAAGCTGATTTCAGCTGTTTTTCATTGTTTTTTTTTATGTTAAAAAAGCAAAACATTTTTGTATGGGAAAATTTGAAAATCGACTTCTTAAATGAACCGAATATGTATTAGGCATTGCTTTAGTGGAATTTTAATTTACTTGCTTTGTTTACTTTTAAATTTAACCAGTTTGGGGATCATCGGTTGGACGGTTTCAACGTAACTAGCGGACATAGAAACATTTATACTATTTTATGTATATTGAAGATAGAAAATAGTTTGTTTTTCATACTTCTGTCGGATCATTCATTTAAAGCTTTAGTTCTACCGAAGCTAAAGCTTTTAATTTTTTATTTACCTTTTTGCAGATTGTTATGATGATCGTTCATTTTGCTCTGAAAAGAAAAAGAATAGTAAAATTTACAGCTTATTATCGATGTTATTAATCATATATTAAATCATATAAATCGAAAGATAAGAAGTCGTTTGCCCAAATATTGTATAATGCCTTTAAAATAGAGCCAAAAGAAGTGAAAAAGGGCATATCGATTTCGCTACGGGCCAGAACATATGTAGAAGGGACATTACTTATGTCAATGTTCATGTACAACATGACTAGGAAATACAGCTATAGTATCAGATGGTCCAAAAAGAAGTCCGGGACATCAATACATATGCATAATGAACCACATACCGTAAGTGGTAGAGGAGACTGGGGCTATTCGGAACCACAAATTCTTTGCTCTACAACTAGGTAAAACCTTGTTAGGCCGTCAGAGCCTCGCAAATGGGTGTTTTTAGGCGACGGCGTTGGCTCAAAACTACAGTATTATTCTAATTTGTTTGCCAGGGCACAGTAGTATTGATAGTTACTGCAAAGCAGGCAGGGTACCATAACCTATTTTCTTCCAGGGAAGGACTTCGTGGCGATACCCCTAGAAACTTGAAGGCTGCTTAAATAAAAAAAAGACTTTACTTTCTACAAACAGAAATTGCAGCATATCCAGGATAACCTGAACTGTTTACAATTGTAAGAGGTCATAGCCATCCCCAAAAAAGATGAAAACATATATTTCCTCACTGAAAGCAATGACCCATGACACTGCCTCATTGGCACTCATGCTAGAAGGCTAGGTGACTCCTTCAATGCTTTTTGTAGAAGCTGTGGCAATGAAGAGGAGTATAAAAAAATTGAACATCTACTCTGTCGTTGTCGAGCTTTAAGTAGAAAAATTTTCAAAACATTTGGGAAAATTATTCTTAGAAGAACTGTCAGATCTAACCTCGATCGAACCAGAAGCGTAACTTAACTTGATAAGGCGACAAAATGATGGCCGTTTATGGTCCTAGGTCTCTGAGCTGTTCCTTGAGATCATGTGGCATCACAATGGCCTAATCGAACCTAGCCTCACGGCTGATAGAAACACTGTGCGCGTTGGGTAAACGAGCATATTTATGGGTGTCACATAAAATTTTTTTGGTTGGTTTCAAATATATTCATTATTTTATTGAATTTTAGAAGAGATTTGAAACCAACCAAAAGATATTTTGTGTGACACTCTTATTATGTATGTAGAAGAATTTATGGCAGACGCAATAATGTATAATCTTGGTTAGCATCAAAAGCCGAGTTGATGAGCCAGGTCCGTCTGTCAGCTGTTCCGTCCGTCCGTCTGTATGTCCGTATGCCGCATGAAACCAACAAAAACCTTTTTACGTTAAAATGTGCAAATCATATTGAAAAAACTTAAAAAGCAACAATAAAAATCTAAACAGCTTAAAGGAAAGCACTCAGAATGTTTCAAATAACCCCAATACCCAGTTTTGCACTCAAAGGCGCGAATATATAAATAAAACTATATTTTATTCCGAAAGAGCGCATTCAAACACACCACGATAATCAACATTTTCGAAGCAAACTTATCTGCGAAACCTCTGACATTTGTTTATGGCCCTAAGACACATCTTCAATTTAAATTTAAAGTGTCTAGCTCATCACCAACGCTCGCAAATTCATATTAAAGAAACTTCTTCGTTCGTAGTAGCCCCGGTCTTCCCTATACTTATACAGAATTATAGTACAGGATAAGGGGTAATGCTCCCAAGGACAAAAATTATTATTATATGTATGGTTCTTTAGAAATAAAGTTTTACGTTTGGGTACTTTTTGTCTTATAGTCTCCATCATAAACTATTTCGAAGCTATCCATCTATAAGTAATACATTTGAAAGGACGGGACCAATGGGAACCACAGGACAATTTTGAAAAAAAACCCGAGATGTGCGAGATCGGGACAAAAAAAAATTGTACATCGGGATGGCCAGAATCAGTATCTAATTTGTAGTTCTGTGAATATTTATTCTTACAATTCGAATGCTATAGAAAATTTTGTTTGCTTATGTACTGAGATGCCAAACACCGAGAGTATTAAAATAATTATTCATTAATAAGTCAACATTAAATAAATCTATCCAGACTATAATTATACTCTCCAATGTGCACATTCTGTAAAATAAGTACCCGGAAAGTTTTATTTAAATCATACCGTAAAAAAGATATCAGCAAAATATTTTTTTCTAGGTTGATGCACATGTCCTGAACTACCATTTAGTCATTTCGGTCGTTTAGTGTGTAAAAGTGAGTCGATCTTTTGTGCGTCCGCGAGTTTGCATCGAATATTGTATTGCAAACAAAATTACTTGTGCCAATAAGTTGAAAATTTTGCAAGAAGCCGTTGCATTGAATCGTGTATGTCGAAACCACAAGCATACGCGTGGTACAACAGTTCAAGGAGGGAAGTGGTGGTAGATTTGAATCGTTCCGGACGACGATCGACCATTACGACCGAAACGTTGATAAAATTATGAAAATAATACTTAACAAGAAATAACGCTGAAGTCGAGTATGCTCGACTGCAAGATACCCTGTACCCAATCTATATGTACCTTAAGTTAGGTTCTATTTGACTACCATACATCATTGAATTGAATTTTCATAGAAAAACTTAAAAAATCGGGTATATCTTTGCTTGGGTTTATACCTAAAATTTTGTTGGGCCTACCCATATTGGTCTATTTTATTGGGACTATCATAGACATAATTTATACTAAATTTAAATTTTCTAGAATAAAAAGCAATTACGTTTTTATGTAAAAACCCAAAATATTGGGGTAAATTTGTATGGGGGCTATACCTAAAATTTGGTTGGTCCTACCCATATTATGATATTTTATTGGGACTATCATAGACATAATTTACACTAAATTCAAATTTTCTAGAATAAAAAACAATGACGTTTTTTATGTAAAAACCCAAAATATTGGGGTAAATTTGTATGGGGGCTATACCTAAAATTTGGTTGGTCCTACCCATATTATGATATTTTATTGGGACTATCATAGACATAATTTACACTAAATTCAAATTTTCTAGAATAAAAAACAATGACGTTTTTTATGTAAAAACCCAAAATTTTGGGGTAAATTTGTATGGGGGCTATACCTAAAATTTTGTTGGTCCTATCCATATTGGGATATTTTATTGGGACTATCATAGACATAATTTATACTAAATTTGAACTTTCTAGAATAAAAAACAATGACTTTTTTATGCAAAAATCCAAAATTTTGGGGTACATTTGTATGGGGGTACCCCTTAAAATGGGTCTAGAGAAAAACCGTTTGTAAGTGCACACTTGACTTTTTCATACGGCAGACAGCATGACAGACGGACGGACAGACAAAGCTAGTTCGACTCCCCTTCCAATGCTGATCAAGAATATATATACTTTATAGGGTCTATCTTGCCTCCATCTGTCTGTTACATACATTCGCACAAACTTAATATACCCTTTTACCCTTTGGGTACAGGGTACAAAAATCATCATTTGAGTACAAGAGTGATTGGTAGTGAGGTAAAAATCGCTCATTTGACCGCTCAGAACATTTTTGTGGCATATTGGGCATGAGACGCGCTTGACTCGTTCCGAAAGAGCTGATTTTTTTTGAAAAATTCGCATCGCAAGGAGGTCGCTAAAGACATGCTTTCTCGAGCCATTTTTGACTTCAGATTCATGAAACGCATCATATGGGGATGGCTGTATGAATTTGACATGCAAACATGTCAACAATCAGACGAATGGTGTCTAACCATTTTCTTTTTTTTTTTTTTTTTTTCAATTATCGTGGTGTGGTTCCCTCTTGGTTCCCCCCGCGTGATCAAATGGTTAATAAAGAATATTGTTAAACCGTTTTCAAGCGCCTACGAGAGAGCATCCGCAGAAAACTTCCGGTGTTGTGGAAGGACAACTCTTGGTTTTTGAACGACGACAATGCGTTATCTCATCAACCCGTAATTGTACAGGAATTAAAAAACATAAGCAACCACCACACTAGTCAGATTTGGATTCCTGTGCCTTTTTTCCTGTTCCCAAAACTAAAAAAAGTTTTAAGATTTAAAATTATACAACAATGTAAGCAAAAAGCTATTTTGATATAGAATACAAAAATTTAAAATCGTATATTGTCAACTAAGATGATTAGAAGTCACTGAATAATATATATAATAAATAATAAATAATTCATATTCAGTTGTACAGAAAATTTAAGTTAATGGTTTATTCATCCTCAGTTTATAATTTACATTTGATTAATATTTATATTTTTATTTTTTCAATAACTTTTTGAAAAATTTAAATTAGCCTTTTATTATATTTGTATTTTATATAAACGCATTAATTTGAAAAAGCATCTAAAATAAAACTTTAATTTGCATAAATGCACAAACAATTTCAAAACAATTTCTGATACGCGTATAAATGTTTTCAACAGCTGTCAAAACATATTAGACTAAATCTATCCTAGCCACAAAAACAAATACTATGCACAAAAAAAATTATTGGTTAAAAAAAAATTGCAACAAGATAAAAAAAAAAATCATGTCATGATAGCAGTTATAAAAGCCGCATATCAAACAACAAACTCGAAAAAAGTCAACGACTCTGAAAAATCCAAATCAAATCAATTGCAAATCTATACGCAAAAAAAAAAAAAAAAAAATATATATATATATATATATATAGATACTATATAGTATATTGAATGTAGAAGGCGAAAAAAAATCGCAACCAGCTAAACGAAAAAAAAATAAATGTGAGAAATGAAAACGGAAATAGGTTAAAAACCTTGTTGTAAATATCTTTCTAGGTTAATAAAAATGAAAAAAAAAAAAAAACAAAAAATAGAGAACTGTCTGTGGTCCTGACCTAGGATATACTTGCTTCGCACTTTTTGTACATTTAGTTTGGTTTTTATCGAGTTAGAAAAAAATATTATTTTTTTCCGTAGAAATAAAAGCAAATAAAATAAGCCAACAACATGGCTCGTCAGCAATGCTAAACAAAAAATATGAAAAATGTCAGCGCAAATAAAGCCAACACGCGATTTCTTTCTGTGTGGATTTTTTTTCCTAAATAGTCGTCGTACTGGGATGAATGTTTAGAAAAAAATATATAAAACAGAATACACCGACATTGACTAAACGACCAAAAAAATAGAAAAAAAAAAAAAAAAAGAAAGTCTACAAATGATGATCATGAAAAATAATAAAAAATACAATAAAAAAAAAATAGAAAATACAAATTGTTTTTTATACAAAATAGAAATAGAAAATTTGCTCAATGTGAATGAAAAAATATGAATGGCAGCACGCGAATTTTGTTAAAGCTTTTGTAAATATGTAAAATGGCAGGTTAAAGTAAGTCTTTATTTATCAATATTTGATGTTTGCTAGAAAAATTTGTATTTTAAAGCGAATAGACTTATTTGAACTTAAAGATATACATACTATAGATGATAATATTACTATTTGGGTCTCAGTAAATCTTGGCTTCAATTAAGTTCATTTTTATAAAGTATATATTTAAAAAACAAAAACATGTTCAGGGAAAAAAAAAGCCATCTTCCTCAGACGTGTTTTGCAAGAGGCACCATGGAGCATGCACGATTACCGGTCCAAATCTAAGAGGTGAAAAAATTCACATAATCTACATCAAAATATCTTGAAATTTTCAAGGAATATTTAAAAATATTAATATTTGTGCTTCTGGCAACGGTTTGAAAAAATTAAATAAAATTTCGATCTAAAATTGAGCGGTATTTTGGTCATTAACGAATCACCTAATAAATGTATCGAAAATCCCCTAATCTTCATATTGACGCCCTGTTTTAGTTATGCTGAGCGCCAATTCTAAAAGCATGTTTCGAGAAAAAACCGTTTAAAGTTGGAATTCTAGAATTAAAATTTTTTTACCATTATACTGCCATCCCAGGTCCATAATCTAGTTTCTTCCTGGACATTTTAATGCTGGAGCTCGCCTCTTTTGCAGCATCCGTCAGGAAACGCTCGGCTAACTGAATGCGTTTTTGCATCAGCTTCGAACCAAAAATTGTAGGATTGACACCTATATCCATGCCTAGAACACCCATATTGCGCAGAAGATTTGTCAGTTCATCGTTGAAGGTGCATACAGCATTGCCTGTAGCAAGATCTCAGACTTTTTCCTCTTGATTGTTAGTACTCGTTTTTGAGTTCTATGCAAGTGTACTAACCGTTTTTCCCCTTCAAAATGCTTCCAGAAGACTAAAAATATACCTCAACGACATCTGTGAGAGTCTCTGCTAAATTAGCAAACCCCAAACAGGTAGTTTTCTAAAATTTCGGAAAAGTTGAAATTCGACAAACTTAACAAACTGCCATTTAGTTGGAGCTTATTTAAGTCGTAATGATGTTTTCTTATACTACTTGGTTTTTTTTAATTCAGTATTCTGAAGTCTAAATGAGTGTAATTAATGTTACGATGGAAGTCACAACTTAATAAGATAAAAACTTCCATATTTATTTGTACATTTTTTATACAATAGTCGAATATATGGTATAAGTAATTTTGTTAGGTATTTTGACAAATACTGTCTAAGAAACGTTTTTGATCTAACAAGCATATTTTTTATATGAAATACTCCTTGTTGCTGTATTTTTTATTGAATTTATTTTTTTTATAGCATAACAAACGGAGAACGCAGTTGCATGTCCGAAAAACCTTAAAAATTTAGAACAAATAACTTTAAAACTGAGCGATAGAAATGCGTAGTAGCAAACAGGCCTTCACGAGCTGTTCGGGAATGTAACATATATGCCTAAAAGGACTTTACACTGTGCCAAATTTTTGAGGTCATTGAAAGTAAACTTCTTTTCGACTTCAGTTCCTGTAAGTCCTAATTAAAACAACCTCCAATAGGGATTCTCTAGTTTAGCTCATATTCGCGTTTTATCGTATCATTTTCATTTTGAGTGAAACTTGAAAATTGAAACCTATAACTCTGGAACCGATGGGAATTTTGCATTGCTGTCTTCAGCATAATTGAGAAGAAAATTATGAAATACCAAACAATGCGAATAAACCGATTTTATGTCTCAAAATCTCAAATATAAACATTTACAATGTTTACTCCTTTTCGCGGTCGTAGAATGTAAACTCAATTTTTACTACAGATTCTGAAAATGCTTGCCGAAACGAGCTAAACACCAATAGGGTTCCTCTAGATTAGCTCGGCTTCACGTTTTATCTTATGTAGCCAAGTCCCTGCTGAGAAAAGCTTAAGTTTCGAATTTAATTTAAATATCTCCAGTACTCTCCGAATAAATCGGGTTGAAATAAGGAGACGGACATGGCTAGATCGTCTCATCTCAGCGAGCTGATCAAAAATGAATGTACTTAATGGGGTCTACGAAGTCCCTTTCAATGTGTTACTTAGCGTGTTGCGATATTTCATTTGGATAATTGCAGGTATAATCCATATTATTATAATAGTTCAATGATTCCATAACACAGAAGTATTCATGAAAAACAAAAATTTATGGGTTAGGTTTCTATGGGGAGCACCCCTTAAAATGATGCTAGAGAAAACCAGTTTGTAAATGAATACAAGTTTCGAATATGTTTTGCGTTATCTCTTTTAGTTTCCGAGATGATTATTCTATACAGCAGACGGACAGGCAGATAGACATAGCTATATCGACTCGCCTCGCTTATCAAGATAATATAATATAATTTAGAAGGTAACTTCATTATGCCCCCTTATAAAACTCGGATGGGATGTCCTATCGCACCCACCGTATAGTCCGGACCTGGCACCGTATAGTTCGGGCCATGGAAAACGCTCTTGGCGGTACTACGTTGGCCTCAAAAAAGCTTGCAAAAAACTGGTTGTATGAGTTTTTTGCAAATAGAGAGGAGAGGTTTTACTCGTATAAGGGGGGCATAATGAAGTTGCCTTCTAAATGGCAACAAGTTTGCAAACAAAACGTTGCATATTTGACTTAAATCGGATAATTCTAAGTATGTTAAAAAAAGCGTCAAAATTCGATCACAGATACGACATTACTTATTGAACAACCCAATATTATTGAACCCTGCATCCGAAGGAAAAAATGGAGAGAACTTTGATTAGAGTTATATGCTACAGTGACCCGATCCTATTCAAATTTATTCTATTTACTGGTTAACATAAGGTTTTAAAATTTTTTTTTTGAAGCCATATGTGGATACATGAAAATGGTTGATATGTTTGTATGATTTTGATAAAGTACTCAGGACCGAAAAAAGATCATTATATTTGAAAATTCGGCACAATATCTTTAAAACTGAACAAATGAAACTTGACTAGACCCGTCACAAATATCGGTTAATTATTTAATACTGTTAAAGAATTTATCCCACAAATTCATCTGCCCGTCGCTATGTCTATCTGTCAAAAAATTATTGCTTTGTTTTTGCTGGAGGTCTTTTTATTATATTTGGTTGAGGTCGATTAAAATTAATCGGAAATCAATTTAACTCTAATAACCAAAATCAAAAAAAGTTACAGGTTGAATGAGGGCGTGTCTCACTGACGTGATTTGATAAGATTAACCGCGGACTCGACCCAAAACATACGAAATATTTATAAAGTCAGAGCAGCGTGGCTGTGTAATATTTCGATTATTAAAATAAAAACATAAAAAATGGATAAATTAAATTTTTGAGTAAAAATCATGAAAAGTTAAAGTCAAAAAATATATTTTTTTTAAATATTAGGTACTGCATTTAATTCTTTTATCAATTTCGCTATAAAAATCAATGCCACTATGTCAAAAAATGCAAGTGCCGTCGCGTCAAAATAAACATTTGAATATTTGTGGAACTTTCAAAGCGAATTGGGCGCGAAAAAACTGTTAGCGTTGAAAAAAAAAATACTCAACATGCCACAAAAAATGGCGTGAATATTTAGATGAACTAAAAAAAATTGAATACGTTTTTATACGCTAAACTCTTAGGCAATTTAGACTAAGAAAAAATGACTGGAAAAAAACTATAAAAAATAAAGTAAAAAAAAATAGATAAAACGCAGTTGAAGCGATACAGCCGACGCAAGACTGGCACGAAAAGTGTTGCTGCAGCAGGGAAAATGCAATTTGACAAGAGCAGCGAAAAAAAGTATGGCGTAAAATAGAAAAAGGTAGAAAAAAAAAAAAAAAAAAAACGCAAATAGAATTGAAACATAGGCGTATGAGTTATATTCGTATGTATGCTGCAACAGAACTTTATATAGATACTTTTGTATCTAGATACATATGTGTATATGTGCAATACATACATACATGTGTAGGCGTATGTATGTTTTTTTTTTTTTTTTTTTTTTTTTTTTTGCTGTTTTTTACGCCGTATAACTGTTTCTATGCGTGTGAAGACCGCTGAGCGTTAGTTTTGGGTGTTAATGCTTTTTGTCGAGTTCAATGGATGAATAGATATGTATACTTCTATGCCTCCAAGTTTATATGTATTTGAGCATGGTTTCATACGATTCAAATTCTCTATGGTAGTGGCTGTGTATTGTAGGTAAGTATTCGCATTCAAAATAGTACAATGTACTAAAAAATCTGCTTGAGTTGGGCAAATCATACTAAAAAACACTTCATTGCAAACTCATACTTAAAACACAGAAACGCACATATAAGTGGGCTAGACAGACACAAATACATACACACATAAAAAAAAATTGCACAATTTTACATACAAAAAAAAAAAAAAAAAAAAAAACACCTACTACTCCTATTTCTCCTTATTTCATTCTCTTTGAACAACAAATTCTACGCCTGATGAAGATGACCAACAAAACCGGATGAAAATGACAATAACAACAACAACAACAATAACCAAAATCATGCAACAACAACAACAACATCAAATATACCATTACCAATGCAAAAGTTTTGACATACAAGTTCATTCCACAACAACAACAGCGCAAGCAGCAAAAATATGCAACAAAAAAAACTAAAAAAAAAAACTCAAAAACTGCAAACAATTTTTTTTGTGCACTCTTCTTAAATAAGTATTATAAAGTATTTACGAATGTATTATCAGTTTGTCTACTCTCTAATTACACAAAAGGTTTTGAATGGCATTCATTGGATGGAATGGACGTACATATTTTAATTTTTATAAGGTCAACAACGAAAGGTTTTCTATACAGGGCTGTCATACAAAATGTCTGTTGGTTGGATTCAAATCCCTTCTGAAATTCAATGAAATAATAAATATAATTCACAATTAGATTGAACATTATTTAAAAAACAAAAAAGATGCTGTACCAAATCTTTATGTGCCTTAAGTTAGGTCATATCTTAAAATATATCTAAAACATATCTAAATTTTTTTTCTTATTTTAGAAAGTCTAAATTTCGAATAAATCATGCTATAAAAAGCAGAAGAAGTAGAAGAATACTTTTTCTTGATTTATTCGAAATTTAGACTTCCGAAAATTAGAAACAAAGAATTTTTTATTCAAAAACCCAAAGTTTTTGTGTATATTGGTATGGGGGCTACTGCTAAAAAATGCCGTTTAACGGCTTAGAAGAGTCTAAGTTTCAAATAAGGTCACCCTATCTTTTAAAGTCTCTGAGATAGTCGTTTTCATACGGAAGAAAACATGACAAACGAACGTACAGACGAACATAGCTAGATCGTCTCTCCTATAAATGCTGATCAAAAACATATATATATTTTGTAGGGTCTAACATGCCTCCTTCTGTCTGTTACATAAATTTGCACAAACTTAATACACAGTTTTTTCGCTTGGGTACAGGGCATAATAAATAAATTTCACACCGTATGTTTTCCATTTTTTTAAATGTTGTTTAAACTATTTGTGAATTATATTCATAGCTATCTGCTACTAAAAAACACCATTTTTTTTAATTGCAGCGTTCTCAAAATATGTTGGGGCTGGTATGAAAACATACAGAAAAGCACTAAAAAATACCTTTTTTTTTTTACCTTTTTACCGCAATATGTTGGGGCTAATATAGAAACGAAAAAAGAAAACATTTTTGTATTAAAAAATTTGAAGTTCGGCTTCTTGAATAAACCGAATGTGCCTAATGCACTCTTTTTAGTGGTATTTATTTTACTTGCATTGTTATCTTTCAAATGAAACGGGTTTGGGACTCATCAGTTAAATGGTTTTAGCTTCCATAGAAACATGTTTACTATTTTGTACATAAATAGATATAAATAGATAAATAAAATAGTAAAAATGTTTCTATGTCCGCTATTTACGTTGAAACCTGCCAAACGATGATACCCAAACCGGGTACTTTTGAAAGTAAACAATACAAGTAAATTGAAATTCCACTTTGACAATGCCCAATGCATATTCGGTTCATTTAAGAAGCCCATTTTTTCCATAGAAAAAGGTTTTGCTTTTTTAACATAAACAAAAAACAAACATTAAAAACAGCTGATTGCAGCTTTTCCCAATATATTTTGGGTAAGATAAAAAAAAAGTGGTATTTTTTAGTATGTTTTTAAGTTAGTCCCAGCCCATTTTGGTTGCGCTGCAAAAAAAAAAAGCAAATAGTAAAAATGGCATCAAAAAGAAATGAAATTGCACAAAAACACAGCAGACGCGAAATGGAAAAGAGCTGAAAGAGCTGCCAAAAAGCCCGTACAACTGAGTAGCACATTTTTTTTTTTTAAACATTTCAAATATTTGCATAGAAAAAGATATTAATTGTTTTTCGATGTTAATAATTTTTATGTTGAGCCCAAAAATTTCTTAATTTGGCTCATATCGAACCATTACAACTTACTATCTCAAACATAAAGTTTTCTTTAATCTTTCATACTCTCTATTTAAGTGCATTATTTCTTTGGTTTAACCCGATTTATAAATGCTTTCTTGTTATTTTTCTTACATTTCGCCAAAAACATTTTTCGCACAAAAATAGAACAAATCGAATTTTCACCCCTTTGCCTTCGGACAAACGCTGCAACAACCAAAAATGCTGCCTGTCAAAGTTGTAAGGACGACGATGATGATGGTGACTTCCTTGCATTCTCTTCTACTTTGAAAAACAACAACATCAGAAAACGAAATAGGTAGCGGCGTGTGAGTGCGAGTTACCGAGTCAACGCAAACGAAATTATGAGTGTAAAGGATGTGTAAGTCATTTAAGGTATGAGAACGAGTCATCGCAGCAAATGGCAAAAAGTAAAAAATTAGGCAAAAGGACAAAAACAAAATTTTTTTTCTATCACCCATCGTAGCATTTTTTCGAAAACCGTATAGCTCAACCCATGAGTGGTACGAGTTTCAACCTCATGCGTTGCTACTTGGTTACAAAGTTGAGCTTCGCTTCTATCGCTCGCGCTCTCGCACCACCACTACTCCTACACGTACACTAATACACACATACAGATACAAATAGGTACTATGCAATACATTTTTAAAAACTTATGCCTACCTTAACTCTTACTATAACTTAAAAGTTGTCTAGCTTTCCTACTCCATTTTTTTTCTCTCTGTTTTTCGTATTTTTCATTTTTTTTTTGGTTTTTTTGTTTTTGCAATTGCAGATTTTTTTCGCCATTTTGGTTTAGTACTCTTTTGGTCTATGTAGCTGTAGCAGTAGTAGAACTCTGTCTGGTTCTATTGATTTTTTCGCAATTTGCGCTTCAAAAAAAAAAAATTCTACTGCCTTCAAATGTTGTCCAAGCAGCTCCCTTCCTTTCCTTTCCTTTTCATCTCATCTTCATCATTTTCTATGTATTTTTCTCTCCTGTGGCTTGGGGTTAGAATTTGTGTTGAGTTAGCAAACCCACTAGTAACAGTGGCAGTTTAAGAAACATAAAAAATATATATCGCGTTTCGAACGAGTTACAAATTTGTTCAACTTTATTGCAATTACTTTAAAAAATTCAAACTGGTTGCGGTTCGGTTCGGTCATTGTTAGAGTTCTATTCTCTTCTATTTTATTCCATTACTTGTGCCGTTCAACACAATAGCGAACCATTAGTCAATATACACGGCGTGGAGTTCTATTCTTGATCCCTGTCCTGAATGTTGAGCTGTGTTGCGGCTTTGCTTTTTGTTTCGCGAGTTTCTTTTTTTTTTTTTTTTTTTTTTAATGAGCGTATTAATTGGATTGCGTTGTTAATGTATACTGCGGCTTTTTGTTTCCTTCTGCCTTCAGCAAGTTGTACAGAAGTTTAGATTGCATAGAAATGCTCAAGCCGAACGTGTTTCGACGCATAAAAGTTGTGCTGTGCTGTTAATGTGTGTGTTTTGGAAAGTTTGACAAGCAAAACGAGTTAATATGACTAAAGTTATTCGAAAAACTATGTTGTGACATTTATTAAGAGTTACGTACATAAATTATTAACATTAGAATTAGGTTTTTAGCATGGTTAAATAACTCGCTAAGTGACCTCTCTGATCCATTAAATTTTTGAGCAGGGCAGAGAAATTTTGAAGGAGAGTGATAGAGACTGATAATTTAATGGAACGACAAAAGAAAGAGACAGAGTTATTATAAGGCATCACAGGGGCGATACGTACCTGTCCTACAGCAGCACTTAAAGCACTTCTGTTTTGAAACACTAAGAAAAAAAAGGGGGGTAAAGAAGAAGAAGAACCCCCTTTCGAAAATTAAAAAATGAGAAAAAACCTGAACCTTTTCACCGAACCGGAGGGTCTCAACTTCTGTCAATGCCTATGGATATTATAACCAGAGAGGTATAATCTTGCAAGAAGATAAAGCAAGAAGACTTGAACATCTGAAAAACGCATACAAAATAACACCACATACCATTAAGTGGTATAGTGACGGAACACTCACCGACGTAGGCGCCGGTTTCGGTGTTGCTGGCCCAAGAACTAAGCCATGGGAATCCCTGGACAGATACACTGGCATCTTTCGTTGCGCGCAGATAAATATTAGCAGGAACTATAGTAACTGCGATATAAAATACTTTCAGGCCAGGATTAGCTCTTAAGTCTGCTACAGTTGATACAGTAAAATCTAAACTTGTACAAGGGCACCCTAATTGTAGCTAGGACAGAACATCAGCTTACAACGGATATCAGCAAAGGATCCTATCCATTTTCTATTGGTAATGTGTCAGACCTACAGCCCATTGGAAGCAAATGAATGTCATTATTAGAAAACGAGCCGGATACACACTGGTTCTTAAGAGCAGGTTAGGACAGGCCGAACCTATAAAAATGATAAGATTCATTCAAAGAATAGGGCTAGATTCAGTAATTTAGCCAGTATGGGTGTACAATATACCTATATAGGTAGCGAAACTAGTAAAACTACCCTCTAAAGCAATAAATATATATGGCATCTTAAAAGAGCATATGCGAAAAATCGACTAAAATTAAACCTAATATCCGATTCCGACATGAAGACCTCATCTGCTTCGTATCTTTTTCTAGAGAAGCAACAAAAAAAAAAAAATTGGTGTGACCTAGAGAGACGTCTATGTTAATCGTATGTTTTTTGAATTCGAAGTTCGATTCTAATTTATTCCATTACATTAAGGCTGACTTCTGTATATCCATCTGTCTCTTCTTTTTGATGCAGCTCGACTCATTCACTCTTTTTTATGATATTTATCTTAAACTCGAAAGTTAAATAACCGACAAACGTATTTTTAAATAGTTTATGTGTAATCATCAATGGCCTATATAGAACTTCGAGATGCAATGGGAGGGGCTCAATGGTAAACTCAAGTTTAAAAACAACATTTCTATCAAGTTTTAAGCGAAAAATACAGTTATTTAAAAAAATTCGAAAATAACACAGGCCGACAAAATTTAACAAAAGTCTAGACCCAGAGACCGGACCTAACACACCCGAAGGATTTTGATGCGCTGAATCCGAATCCGTGCTCTTTGCTCCTATACGTCTGGTTTTCGAGATATCCTAACCTAAAAGTGCAAAAACGCGTTTTTTTGCAGTTTTTGAGGTTACGTGACGGAAGGAAAAAAACTTATTATCAAAAAACGTTTTATGGCAATTGAAAGTATCACCCTTCCCCTTCTAAACCTTTTTGGATTTTTTCAAATATATTTTTTTCACCGAAATATCGCTATTTGAAATTTTACAATTAAGCGTATTAACCCTTTAACGCTTTTACGCTTAATTGTAAAATTTCAAATAGAGATTTTTCGGTGAAAAAAAAAGATATTTGAAAAAATCCAAAAAGGTTTTAAAAGGGGAAGGGTGGTACTTTCAATTGCCATAAAACGTTTTTTGATAATATTTTTTTCCGTCTGTCGCGTAACCTCAAAAACCCTGGCCAAAAACGCGCTTTTTGGCACCTTTTAGGTTAGGATATCTCAAAAAACCAGACGTATAGACAGACGCACAGACAGACGGACAGGCAAACGGATTCGTCTCATCGAGCTGACCAAGAAATATCTTTATAGGGTCTCGATGTCTCCCCATCGTTGCAAACTTGACAAATGAAAACCCGTTACACTTATGTGACTGGGTATAAAAATAATTTGCTTGACCTAGGAGCCTGTGTAATCGAGTGTTTTATTTTTTCCACCCAAAAATTCGAATAAGTAAGTTAATGTTGGACCTACACCTAAAAATGGACATAGGGGCTTGGCTTTGATATTGGATAATATTATAAATATTTTTCCCAAATTTTGAGTCAATACATTTCTAACTAATACCATTTTCATACAAAATTCGAAAATGGGTGGTAAGTTTTTGGGGGGATGTACAAAAAATAGGTGTGGCACATTTGTCTTGACATTGGATGACATTAGAAGTGTTTTTACCCAATTTGGAATGAATAGTAAGACAAATCGTTTTAAATTTCCCCAGACATTTGCATTCAGGCCATTTTTTGATGCTAAATTAGAAAGAGAGCAGTGGTAGAATACGTCACGTGGTATAATAGCAACATGGTAGAAATTAATGCCACATTTTTCATGTCTGAAGGATTTTCATACTTCCAAAAAATACTGTACATGAATTAGACCTAGTCCGATGCTTGAATAAAAAAAGTTCATATTTTGTCGACCAGTGTAATCAGCATTTACAATTTGCTTTTATTCATTCTACAATAAAATCCATTCTTCAATATTGCAGCTATTACTTACTCGTACTACTTTCCCGAAAGGTCTGAAAAGTCAATTGTTTAATTTTCGCTGTTCTCATTGTATTCTAAAAAATTAATTAACTGCGGATATCCTTTAAAATCAGTTTCGTTCATCTAAGTTTAAATTGTTTTACCAGAAGTCGAAAAAGCGCGAACATAACACAAAAGTTCATTGAAAAGAGAAGAGACGAAAGAGAAAACTTTATAAGAAAATAATAAGAAAAGTTGTTGTTGGTGCCATTCCTTGTTTTTTCAAATCGTTGTCCTTACAAGTGCTCGGCTGCAGTTGTCCTTGGAGACAATCAATCTCCATTCAAAACAATAATTTCATTTTAAGAAAAAAATATATATAGAAGCGATAAAGTAAAAAAAAAATGCGATAAAAAAAACTGGTTAAAATAATAGAAGACAAATAAGTAAAGAAAGAAAGAAAGAAAACTGCACTGAAAGTACAAGGAAAGTAAAAGAAAAACAAATAAACTGAAAATAAAAATAAAAAACAACAAAGTAAATGTTGTTTACATCTTGCAAAAGGATAGCAACGAGTAATAAAAATAAAAATAAAGTCAAACGAGTACAAGAACAGCTAAAAAAGGATAGTGTATAACGCAGTTGAGCGCACAACGCAGTCAAGAGCAAGGATATAGAACAATTTTTTTAAAGGAAAAAAAAAAAAAAAAAAAAAAAAACAAATGCCAGCACCCAAGTTTCCGCTGTTGTTTTTACTGCTAAAAATATACAAAAAAAAAAAAATTCAACGCTGCTGCAAAGAATTTTTTCTGCGTCTGCATGAGTGCAAGTGTGGACGTCTGTATTTGAGATTATTGTTGTTGTGTGAGGTTTAAGGAAGAATTTAAGGTCAGCTACGTGCGGAAGTTGTCGGAAGTTGTTCGGTTCGGTGTGAGTATGGTCAGAAAGAATAGCTTGCAGACCTGAGTTCTACGGCAGAAAAAAAATACTCAAGCAAAGCAGCATGAGTTAGAAAAAAGAAAACAATAAAATAAAAGAGAGAGAGAGAGAGAGCACAAGGTTTTTGCACCCAAACGTGCTGCATACTTTCAGGCGTATGTACAACCATGCCAAACCATGCCAAACTTTGCACTACAATTGTTCCTGCTCACTTAATTTACTTAATTTGCACATTCACGCGTACAAAATATAAAAAAGGAAAATACAAGAAAAAAGAGACAAAACTGGAAAAAAAGTTTAAAAATTATTCTAAAGAAAGTTAACATTGTTATTTCAAAAAATTAAAATACAGTTAGTGAGAAGAGTGAATATGTTCGAGTGTTTGGCAGAAGAAAAATAAAGTTTTATTTTTATTTTTATATATGGCAGGGTTTTGGATATAGTCGTAATAATGTTACTATATCCACAACTCAGTTTCCGGGATTTTAGTTCAATAAAAAAATTTGCAAATTAAAAAAAAAAATACAAGAAATGCCACAGTGGTCGGACTTGTACGGAGACACGCGACAAAAATAATTATACGTGTCCTACAGATCCATAATTTTAACTTTAATCTCATAACATTATTATTAAACCATTATGAAAAAATTGGGAATGGTTATACGCCCACACCACCAATTTCTATATAAAAATATTAAATAAAATTCGAGTATACCGTTCTTTTAAATACTACTGAACAAAAATTTTTTTAATAAAAAGCAAAAACATAAATCAAAATTATAAAGAAAATATTTAAATACATTTTAAAGAAAATAAAATTATTAGTCTTCAAATGATGTAATAACAGGCTCTTTTAATATAAATTTTTTTTATAAGGAAATTTTCTCATTCCATTTATGCGAGGGTCTGAGCTAAATAATAATAATCTATTTAAGAAGTCTGTGTTTGTAGCGGATCACGTGATTTTTCGAGTATGTCTGATATCTGTATTTTTTTAATATCTTTATTTTTAGCCTTTGCAGCTTCCTCAGAGAGCTCTCCAATCGACACCAATGCTCTGTTTGTAACTTCATATTTTATGCACCGAACTGGTGTAGGTATTTATTTTTTGCAAGCAGTCGGCACAAGCAAATAACTCCTCTTGGTCTGGAACATATCCTTTGTTTTCCAACTCCAGCTGTATTGACTCAAAAAAGTCGAGCTTTTTCAGCATTAGTGCCCTTTTGAGAGCACCACGCGTGAAAAAAATCGTGTGCCGCATAGTACATTGAAAAAAAAGGCCTATAACAATTTTTTTAGTGAATCAAAAGTAACGTTATTTATAAAGCAAAATACAAATTTGACATTTAAAATACAAACAAAACAATAACAAACACATAAAAAGAACTTACCACGAAAAACACAAAAACAAACAAAAAACCTTTTGCACTCCGATCAATATATTGCTATGAAAGGGCGGCTAAGGGCAGCTAATATAGGTTTTATTTGAATCTTGAGACATGTATCTATGATCAACACAAATATGAACCTGGGAATCGGTGGGGAACGCAACTAATAGCTTAAAAGAAGTTAGAAATAGGAAACGAAAAACACTCACAAAAGACGATTTGGTTGTTTTAGATTTTTGAAAGACAAACAACGATTTACATATAGTTGGCTAGTTTAAATTAAACTTTATACCTGTACGAACGATATCCATTTTACTTCAAGGTTATTGGCGTTTATTTTATATACGTTTTTTATGTTGAAAGATTGGGCTTACTCTCTGCAAATTAACACACTGAATTGCCAAGCAATTCCTAGAGCAAATGGTCACACTGAAAAAACTACTTTGGATTCAAATAGCCAAATTATTTATGAGATGAACGATATTATTCAAATTGTAAAATTTTATTTAGGTTTATTTGATTTTTGTTTTATGGGAGCGACCACTGTGTAATGGTTTATTCTGAGTTTGGTCTTTCAATAGTACACAGGTATATGCAGTATTTCAGAAAGTTTGTAACGCATTAAAGGAGGCATCTTAGACCCTATAAAATATATATAATTGCTTGATCAGGCCAAAGAGATAAGTTATGTCCGTTTGTCTAGTCGTCTGTAGTTATGCGTTTCATTCGCTCAGTTTTAAGTATATTGAACTGAAAGTCGAAACTAAAACTTTTCTGAGCCCTGAGATGTTTAAGTGTTCAATTTATGCCACGCCGATTAATAGCAACCCTTTTCTTGAAAAGGACCCATGGTTGAGGTGGGAACCCTATGAAGCAGCCCCCCATACAAATTTTTCAGTTTTTATATGAAAATGTGTTATTCAGGAAGCGATTTGTTTCAAACATGGCAAGAACACTCCCAATAGCAACCCATGTCAAGAAAAGGACCCAAGGTTTAGGTGGGACTATTATACCACATAGCCCCCATACAAATCTTGCTCCAGTATTTAAGTTTTTATATGGAAAGTAAATATAACCATTAGGCTATTTGTGTCAAATATGTTCAAAATACTTCTTGTAGTAACCCAGGTTCTCAGTAGGATACAGGATTGAAGAAAGTTGGTTCCATTATTGCGTCTAATTGCGTTTATTCACTTAATATTGATTTAAATAAAATAATTTTTATAAAAAATTATAATAAAATAATATTTTTTTTTTATGCTACTTACATCAACATTTCCATTCCACATGTAATGCATGCCCACCGCTGTTGGATCGTGATGTGTCTGTCCGGTCATATGCTCTGCCATTACAGCGCTCATCCAATGTACAAGACCCTGTGTCGGATTTTGACCTTGCACGCTACCGATCGGCATTGTGGCTACGGTTGCTGCAGCAGCACTCGATATACTCGAAGGACTTTTTGGATGTTCTTTTGTTGTTGTTGGTGTAATTGCGTTGTTGTTGTTGTTGCTGTTGGTGTAATGTATGTGGTGACGAATGTTGTTGTTGTTGTTGTCGTAGCACGGCTGGCGTTATTTCCGGTGGTGATTTTACAGAGTGCTCAAAATTTGTCTGATGAGTGGCCGCCGCTGTTTGCGTTGCGTTCAAATTAATTGCGGATGCTGTTGTCGTTGTTGACGTCGTTGTTATTGGCCCAGCTGTTGCTCCAACTGTTCCTTTTCCTGTTGCCGTGTCAGGTGACGTTGGTGTAGCATGTGAAGGCGAGGCAGCAGCAGTGTTAACAGAGGAAAGTAACGCTGTTGTGTGACTGTTATTGGACTCGACTTGAGCCGCTGTAGTTGTTGTTGCTGTTGGTGTTGATGCTGCAGCAGCGGCTACGGCCGCTGCGCTCCCCGCTAAGGGCCACGCGTAATTGTTGGGTTTCTATGATAATATTCAAAAGAAAATAACGATGTTGAAAAAGGTTTACCGGTAAAATAAATGTAAATAATATTCATATAAAAAAAAGGATACATATTAAAAAAAATTGCAATTAACGCAGACAGCTTCTATCATTGATTAAAATATATATTATAAACGTATATTGTATATTTTATATTTTTGTTGACCCTTTCAGTTTGTTTTTCCGACCCTTTTATCATTGTTGTATCTGCACTCAAGCGAGATATTTTAATATGAACATACTTATTTAGTGTATTTGTATTTAGAGACCTTTATTTTGCGTGTATGTAGCGCTTTTCTCACTGAATAGCGAGTCTTTAATACAATTTTAAACTCATTAGATTACAGAAATAATCTAATTAGTGAAACCCATAAAAATATATTAACTCATTGGGCCTCTTTCACTAAAGAGTTTAAAAAAAATGTATTTGTTAATATTTGTTATTTCTGCATTTAAAAATAAATTGTTTATAATGAAATTTCTCTTGGGTGCACATAAACAGAGAACTTAAACTTAAAGGGGCATACGATAAACAGCTTTTCAACCTCCTTTTAAATGTTAACCAAAATAAAGTTTCTTATTATCCCCCACAAAAAAAACCCAAAAAAAAAAAAAACAAAAACTAAAAAAAAATAACCAAAACCAAAAAACCAAGCCCCCGCCAGGCCGGCTCCCACCCTCGCAACTTCTCTTTGGGGTTTTCCTCCTGTTGTGTTCTACGACGGTTTAAAACAAAAAAAAAACAAAAAAACCTTCCTTCCCCCCTCCACCATTTGTAAATTAAAATAAAGAAATGAGGAAAAAGGAAAAAAAATACCAAACACCAAACAAAAAAAAAAAAAAAAAAAACCAAAAAAAGAAAACCCACCAAAAAAAACCATAAATAAAATAAAATATTGTTATAACATACACATATTGTACTTTGAATATACAGAAAAAAATAAAGATTTTTAACAATGATTAAAATTTTGGTTCTGTGCCTCGAGTCCAAATTTCAGAAACACCTTGAATATTTCATGAATACGTTTTAATCATCTTTGAAATGCGCCTATGATCAAGTGTAGGTCTACTCATTGCCCCTCATTGAGCCTCTAGACAAAAATTTCAAAAAACTCTAAGAGATAATCAAACAGAAAAAAATGAATATTGTTAAAATTTTGTTATGGGTTCCCGCTGTGCCTAAATTTCGAAACCCTTGAAAAATATGTTTGAATCAGCTTCCAAATGCGCCTAATATCAAGTCTCAAGTACTGCGTTACCGAATTATAAATAAAGTGTTAAACGATATGGTACATTCAATTTTAGGTCCCCAAACTGGTCTAAGTTTCGAATTTTGAAAAACGTTTCGGTGTTTTAAATGCTCTTAATTTTAAGTCTCCAGATATAATCATTCCAAAGATGAATCTGCGGTCTGCCCAAATAAAAAAAAAACAATTAATTAATTGAAAATTAATTTAAAAAACTACATTTTGCAAACAAAAAAACTTATTATATCAAAAATAAACTTCGTTGAAACCCATGATGCAATTATACCACGTGACGTATTCCGCCACTGTCTCTTTCTTATTTGGTTTAAAATTTTGTTGAGCATGCATATTATAGCAAATTTATATAATTTCACCTCACAGCTGATAAAACAACCGAAGCCAAAGTAGAGAAAATATAATGTTTGTTTACGATCTCTTTCTAAAATTTCTTGTACTTTACTCTCCTTCGATCTCTTTTAAATTCTCTCCCTTCTCCTTTTGTCGGTGAAATCAAATATAATTCACCACAACCAAAGATTTCCAGTGTACTACAACTAGTATAATTGCATCATGGTTGAAACCTAGCACCCATTACACAGTCACCCACTTCACAAATTCATTCGATTTAGATATATCCACAAAAATGTATTTACAATTTAAAAAAAAAAAAACATTTAAGAAGAATAAACGCAGTTCAAAAGTTTCCCAAACACCTCCTTTTGCATTTTCATTGCGATTTTATAATTTTTTTTATTAAATATTCTTTGCTATCATTCTTGTCTACTAACATTTGGACTGCTCCTTGAATCGTACACATCAAATTCCAGCGAAGAATTCTCACGTTCTCGCTTCATGCCTTCTACGACCACAACAGAGACTTAGCGGCTGCCGCCGCAGCAGCAGCAGCAGGCGAAAAGAGCAAATTGCTTGGTAGATGCGCAACAGGTGGTGGCGTAGTTGGAGAAGGAGTCATCGAACGATTATAATAGGAACGCGTATGCGGCATAAATTGTTTCAATTGTTGTGCATCATCGTTAATATGTTTCTGTTTCAATACAGCGCTTGCAAATAGACTCTTATAAAACTCGGCTGGCATTACAAATGGTGTTGTGGGTGTTGTTGCAGGAGTAGGCGTTTGCGGCGTGGGCGTAAGTGGTGCATTCATATATGTGTACGCAAATTCCGATGTGCTACGGCGTCGTTTTAAAATTGCCGACATGTTGATTAAATATTTGAAGAACTTATGAATGTTAAACTATTTTTTGCATCATTTTTTATTTTATTTTATATATTTTGCGATTTGTAAGCACTTTTTATTTAACGCCTCAAAGTAGGCAACACTTTTACAAAATTTTGATTTTTTGTCAAAAGTATCTTTTTTTTCGACACATGTTATCTTTTTTGTCCTTTTTAGTGTTTTTTCTGTTTCTTCTTTTCCCCTTCACCACTATTACGCTTACACATAAACATACACGTTAGCAGCTAAAACTTTTAGCACAATTTCATTTCCGTTTCCGCTGTTCTAGTTTCTTTTGACATTTTACTTTGAAATTTGTTTTCTGTATGTGTGTGTTTTTTCTACCTATTTGCCACTAACACAGTGCATCTCGCTTTTTTTATCTATTACAACTTTCAAAGTTTTAGTTTATTTCTATTTGCAGCGCATCGCATACATATTTTTTTTTTTTTTTTTTTTTTTTGTAGATTTTTACATTTATTTAAAAGAGGACTAAAAAATGTATAAAAAAAAATTCTACGCGCCGCTCAAATGACCTTGAAAAGTTTTTTTTTTTTTTGTATTTGTTTAGCATGAATATTTTGTTGTATTTTATTTCTTTATAGGTTTTTTGTTTTTTTTTTTGTTTTATTATATTTTACTTGCGTTTTTGGTTTTATTGTTTAGTTTTTTTTTTTTTTTTTTTTTTTTTTGCTACACAACGATTTTCTGATTTATTTTGAACGCGTTTTTTATTTCTTTTGCAATTTCTATGAGTTTTTTTTTGTTGGCGCGTTTTTTATCGTTGCTTTTTTATCGACTTTTATGCTTGTTTTTTTTTTTATTATTATTTTTTGTTATTGTATTTGCTAAAACTGTTGATATGTTTTCTAGTTTATTTAATTTTCATTTTTTTTGGTCGTTTGTGTTTTGTTTGCGTTTAGATTTATTAGTTTTAGTTAAAATATAGACAAATATTTTATTTGCTTCTAAAATGTATTTGCATCTCTTTTACGCTGCAATATGCATGGCACTTTCACTTGTTCGACATTATTTTTTTTATATTTAATTTTTTTATATATTTTTTTTATTAGTTTAGATTTTAAACATTATTTTTGGTTTATTATTTAACACATTTTATATATATTTATTTTATTTTTAAAATATTTAATTTATTAGCATAGCATATATAATATTATCTCAGTTAACAATTAATTTGCACTTATTTGAGGAACTTTCGTTTGATTTAATTAAGTTTTTTATTTACTTATTTATTTTACTAATTTTTTCTTGTATCTTTTTTTACAATATTTTTTATTATATTAACTTAAAAGCTATAACTTGACTTGCACTTTTAAGGAACTTTCGATTTAAACTTAAATAATTATCTAGGCCATTATTATTATTTGATGTTCATTTTATTTTTTATATGATTTTTTTTTGTTTCTGAAGTTTCAACTGTAATATTTTTAGATAGTATTAACAGTAACATTGTAGGTACAGTGAAAGATGCATACAATGAACAAGAAAAAATTATCTTCAATATTGCTTTTTAAAAGTTTTAATCTTTTGACACTCGATAGCTCGTCGAGACGATGTACAATGGTCCCAAATCCAAAAAGGTTGAACAAAAGTCGGAAAACCAAAGTGTTAAATTTTTTTTTTTTTTATTGAAACTAGTGAAAGTAATGTTTATAGAACAATACAATATTTTTATATTGTAGACCAGCACATACCCGGCGTGTGCTACTACGTTGTACGCGCGATTCGGCTGCTCTTTCGCTCTTTTCCTATCGTATCGTGTGTTTTGAGCAATTTAATTTTTTGATGGCATTTTTTTTTTTTTTTTTTTTTTTGTTTGCAGAGTAACCAAAATGGGCTGGGGCTAACTTAAAAACATACTAAAAAATACCACTTTTTTATCTTACCCAAAATATGTTATGGAAAGCTGATATCATCTGTTTTTTATTTTGTTTTTTGTTTATGTTAAAAAGCGAAACCTTTTTTGTATGGGAGAATTAGAAAATCGACTTCCTAAAATGAACCGAATATGCATTAGGCATTGTTTTAGTGGAATTTCAATTTGCTTACATTGTTTACTTTCAAATTTAACCGGTTTAGGGCTCATCGGTTGAACGGTTACAACGTAAATAGCGGACATAGACACATTTTTCTATTTTATTTGTATAGATTATGTAAAAATCAATCAAAATCAGGATCAAAATCAATTTTTATACATATATTTTATTTAAAAAATGCATGAAGAATGGTTGAGGTAATCAAAAATATACAAATTTTACCTCGAAAACCCCAGGGTATTAAGTTTCTTTTCGATTCAAGTAGTTTTAAAGAAATAAGTCCGCCATTTTGTATTCGCCATTTTGTTTTCGGAACTTTCGACACCAGATTCGTTATAAGGAATATCTAAGTAAAGAAACAATTTGGATTTTTGTTAAATTTTTTGAAATTTGGGACCACTGTGCGTCGACGCAAAATTTGGTTTTCTTAAAAAAATATTAAAAAACATAGAAGTAAAAACTTTACGATAGTGTTGTATTATTTTTGTGTCCATTTTGAGTCGGAGATACAATAACAGTGTTGCCTTTTTTGAGAAGAAAAAAAAAGCTGTCAAATGAACCAACCTCTCTAAAAAGAAAACAAGAAAGTCGAGTTTGCTCGACTGTAAGATACCCTGTACCCAATCTTTATATACCTTAAGTTAAGTCCTATCTGACTACCATATTTCTGTTTGTCAAAAAGTTTGTAACGCATGAAAGGAGCCACCGTGGACCCCGTAAAGTATATATACTTTTGATCTGCCTGACATGAGTCGATCTAGTTATGTCCGTCTGTCTGACTGTAGGTTCACATTTCATTTATTCAGTTTGAAAGCTATTGAGATGAAATTCAAAAGTTAAGCTTTTTTCAGTCCTAAGGAGTTAAACCACATGGCCACGCCCATTTGAAGGCATAGCCCCCATAAAAATTTTTATTAAAAAAGGTTTATTTATGAAGCGAATTGTTTCAAAAACGGTAAAAACACTTTTTATAGCTGCCTATGTTTATAGAAGAGCCCATGGTTAAGGTGGGTTCACCGTAATAAAGGGTGGTTAAATTTCAAGGGCCGATGTTGAATGTGAACCACACCTAAACGTCAAGTTTTTTCCTGCATTTCTTTTGACATTTCTCAACTTCAGACTAACTCAATTTGAACCATGGAAAGATACACAATCGAGCAACGCGTTAAAGTTATTCAGGCCTATTATGAAAATGGGCGTTCAAATCAAAATGCATATCGTGCTCTTCGTGATTTTTTCGGTCAATTTAATCGTCCACGTTTTCACCTCAGTGGATTCGTCAATAAGCAGAATTGCCGCATTTGGGCGAATGAGAATCCAAGAGTGATTGTCGAAAAACCAATGCATCCACAAAAAGTGACTGTTTGGTGCGGTTTATGGGCTGGCGGCATCATAGGGCCGTACTTCTTCGAAAATGAGGCTGGCCAGGCAATTACTGTGGATGGTGTTCGCTATCGTGAGATGATAACAAACTTTTTGTGGCCTGAATTGGAAGATATGGATGTGGACGATATGTGGTTTCAACAGGACGGTGCCACTTGCCACACAGCTAACGAAACAATGGCTCTTTTGCGCGAAAAATTTGATGGCCGAATAATCACACGTCGCGGCGATGTCAACTGGCCGCCAAGATCATGTGATTTGACACCGTTGGACTTCTTTCTTTGGGGTTATTTGAAAGAAAAGGTGTACGCCAATAAGCCAACAACAATTCAAGAGCTAAAGGATAAGATAATTTGGCACATTAACGACATTGAACCTCAATTATGCCTCAGCGTCATCGAAAATTTAGACCATCGGATGGACGTGTGCCGCCGAAGCCGTGGCGGCCATTTGGCCGATATTTTGTTCCATACATAATTGAGTCATACCAATATATCAGAATAAAAAGAAATGTCAATAATTTCCTAAATAATTCGTATTTTATTCAAAATCAACATCGGCCCTTGAAATTTAACCACCCTTTACATCACCCATTTAGAAATTAACCACTAATTTATATTTATGAAGCGATTTTTATCAAATATCTTAAAAATCCTTATTATAGCAACCTATGACCACAGTAGGACACATGATTAAAGTAGGATCATTATAGCACATAGCCCCTTTAGCAAACCGAACGCACATATTCAATCAAAAAAATTAGTCTGATCATAATGTGACGAATATTTAAGCTTCGGTTACACCGAAGTTAACGTTTTTCCTTGTTTTAATCTACATTTGACTTGAACCACATAAACCGAACCGAACTACAATTCGCCACTGACTAAAAAACGGTTCGTGTACCGAAACAGCAGTTCAAAGGCATCACGAAGCACTGCCAATTTTTTTCAGGTTTGCAGCCTTGATTTATTCGTTACTTAGATGGAGTCGCATACGAGATTTTCAAATTGTTTTTTTTTCTTCTTCTGTATTCGTACATATTTATATTGGAAAGCCCCCAAACAACTCTGTCTTTTTTTTATATATAGATTCAGGTATGGCAAAGCTTAAGCTATTTCTTGTCATAATTTTGCTCGAATTAATAAGATTGCAAATCAATGTATTCTGCATGTACACTGTACATTTGTTCTTGTTCATTGCTTGTAGCTTTCACTGTAGTTAAATGCAACAAAGTTTGAAGTGTTTGGCTTCAAACTTTGAAAGAACTTTTTTTAATGTTCTTTTTTTTTTTTTTTTTGTTTTGTACGCGCAACAAATTTGCACTTGAACTAAGTTTAAAGTAGTCCTTTAAAATTGTGCACAGAAATTAAGTTTCGTAGAAAGTATAAAAATGAAGGACAGTCAACTTTAAATAAACATATTCTTTTAATATTCGTACATATTGCGCGATAATTGAAAGGATTTCTTTAGATAAAGGATTTCTTTAGATAACAAAATAAAAAGTTAAATCATTTATTTTTTTCTTATAAACACACAACACGGCACAAGCACTGCAAAAGAACTGCAATCAAAGCAGCTGCACAAATTACAGAAACAGGACATTCTGTGCTACACAATGCAATTTAATACAATACGAAAAGGATATTCGCGCGCGAGTGTTGCCTTTTTATTTTGTGTCTTATTTTCTTCTTGCTTCGTATTGCATTTATTTTCATTTTAGTTTTTATGGCTCTGCTTGTAGTTTGTCTTAAGTTGGCTTTGCTGCAGCTGCGTGGGCCTTGTGGCAGCGAGAGTTAAACTGAACGACGCAAGTAAGCATTCTGCCGCCTGTCAATATATTATATTCCGGTATATAGTATATAGAATATATCTTAACGTATTCTTACACAGCTTTTGTGCACTGAATTAAACTCAACCGAACCGTGCACAACTCAACTGAAACTGAAATGCGAAGAAAATATATTTCGCAACGTCCAATGCCGCTACTATCGCCAACGTCGCCGCTGAAGAAAATCCAACGTTTTTTAGCGAGTAAGGCAGTCAACCAGGCCACACACATACAGTCTGGTCTGAACTGAACTGAGCTGAACAGGCAGCGATAAAGAAAAAAAAAAAGATTGTACACAAACACACACTCACATGCAACCCGCTCCATTTTAAGTCAACAGCGGAGCAGCAGCATGTTGTGAATGTTTTGTAGTTTCATTTCTTTTTTTTTTTTCCATTATTATTTTATTTATTTTTTTTTTCTTTTGCTTCTTATAAGCAACGCTGCTGTATTTTTTTCTTCTCTCTTGCTGTCCTAAAGAACCATTTCTAAAAGAAAAAAATTATATATATTTTTACACTGCAGCACAATTTTTTTTTTATTAGCTCCTAAAGCTGCAACAAATAAAAGTGAAAAAAAAAATGAAGAGATTCAATGCTGCATATATAGGAAAGCATGAAGCGTGTGCAAAACGACGGCTAGCAGCAAGTAGCAAGCATGTAGTAAGCAGGACTAAAACGGCAAGAGTGCAGCAAAAGATTGATTTTCTTTTATACGGTTTCATGTTTGTGATTCTTGTTACTTTCAATCCCTCAAACCAATTTCATACATACATATGTGTATGTGCATCTGTGTGTGTGGGTTCGCGATGTACGAGTTTGAGTATCCTTAAGATGCCACACAAAGTCTTCGTTTTCATGCTATATTCAATGCAATTGTTGTTATAGGGTGACCAGTACAACACAAACTATTCACATTTCAGTAGTGATAATGGCAAATCAATCGTTTTAAGATTGTTTGAATCTCCTATTGTGGAGTAATGATAAACTTCATACAAAAATTTTATCACCAAAATAATTAAATTATCTACTTCAGGTTCTCTTATATTCTACAAGGATAACAACTATTTTAAGTAAGTTTGTATGGCGGCTATATCTAAAAATGGGCGTGGCACCTCGTTTCTGACATACAAACTGCCTAGGATCAAAAGCTTAAGTTTAAAATTTCAGGTCAATATATCTAAAACTTTTCGAGAAAAACGTATTGTCACAGATAGACGGACGGACAGACAGACGGACGGACGGACATGGCTAAATCGATTCGGCTCGTCGAGCTGATCGAGGAATATAAATACTTCATGGGGTCTCCGATGCCTCCTTTAATACCCTTCACACTATGTGTGAAACTTCGGCCTTGCCCTATTGCCCTTTTTCGCTGTTTTCAATCACGTTGGCCAATTTTTCGGCGAATAAGGTGGCAATTTCTTAACGAATATTGTTTTTGAAGGCAGCTAGAGTTCCTGGCTTGCAACCGAATACCTTGAATTTCAAATAGACCCATGGTCTGATGGAGTCAAATCAGGTGATCTCGATGGCCAGCTGAAATAGCCATTTTTCGATATCAGTCGCCCAGGGAACAAGTGTCAATAAAATTGATTGTTGCTCGAGCTGTGTGGCCTGTTGGCATTAGAAAGTCCGTTTTCATGGCCCAATAACTCTCTCCATTGACGGTTATAAAACCATAGAACCAACAATTTTGTTTATTATCGCATCCACAAAATTTTGACCTGGGGCCTTAATGTTGGGGGCCTTGAAACCGGAAAAGCCATATCTTTGGAGTGAATAGACGTAGAAACTTGAAACAGAGCTCATATGAAAGATGGTTAAAAAACATTTTTGGAGTTCAAGCTGTTCAATTGATTTTCGGAATTTGGACCTGGAACCATATGTGGACATAATATAGATTTTTGACCAACTTTTTTTTTATTACAGGTGAGCACTTAGACGGGATTTTAGAAAATTTTGACCCGGGACCTAATGGGAGCCTGAAAAAAAAAATCTAACATTTAGATTGAATAAACGTTGTGACTTGAAACTGGGCGCTTTTGAATGATGGTTAGTCGTGTTAAGGAGATTTCCAAAATTTGAACCCAAATTTTTTAAAATACTCTCACATCCAATGGCCTAAACTGAACATTAAAATTTTTAATTTTGGATCTGGCAAACATGGCCCATATCCATCTCAACTTGGGACTCCCGGGACAATTTTGAGAAAACCCGGGATGGATTTCATTGGGTTAAAAATTGTCCACCGAATCGGATTCAAGTCTTTAGTGCCGAGCTCATATCTAGTCGAAAATTCTACTTCTGACTTGAAGACGGGTGATTTTTTAAGAAAATGTATACCTAAATTTGTTGACAGATTTCAAATGGTTCAAAACAATGAATCACTACGATTTTATGAGCTAATCCAATAAATTTTTCATAATCACAAAATCTTCAGTTGCTTTGCGTACAACATACAAAATAAATTTAATTATAACAATACTTAAGCTCAATTTTGAACGTCTGGTCACCCTAAAACAACAGGATGCAGTTTTTTCATTGTGCAATATGTATGCGCGCTGTTGTAATATTGTTTTTATTATATGGCGCGCAAGAAGTTGAAAGGATATGTGTTGCAATATATGTATGCATTTATACGAGTATATGTATGTGTGTGTGTGTGTGTGTAGCGATGTACAACATCTTCGGCAGCCGGCACGAAAGATATATATGAAGGTAACTATGCAAAGAGGAAATAAACTAGCGGCAGTGCGGAAGAAAAAATAAACTTAAAGATTTATAAAAGCGATCGAACGCGCGTTTTTGCAATAATTTAATTTTTTTTTCACGATTGAAACAATTGAATTTTTTTGCTATAAATTTGATTAGTATTTTTTGTTGTTGTTGTTGTTTATTTCAGGTGGCTTTTTGGCTATATTCACTTTTATCAACAAATTTTGTAACACTTTCAACACGACTCTTCACTTCAGCGCGCTCTTTCGTTTGTGCTGCAATTAAATATTGCATTTTTTATTATTTTTATTTTTTTTATCAATATGCCTGCGCGGTTGCCTTACACTAGCGTTGCGTACAATATTTCGCGCTGCACTGGCAGCAACAACTGAAGAAGCAGTATCAGCAACAACAGCGGCCGCAGCAGCAGCTACTTGCAACATACAATATCGCGACAACAATATAAAGCAAGAAAGGCAGCAGCAGCAACAGCAACGACGACGTCGACATTGCCAGCAATAACAAAAACAGCGGTTATAACAGAAGAAAGCAAGGACGATGATTTTTATGCGAGGGTAGCAATAAATGTTTTGACAATACAAACAAATTGAAACCTAATTCGCTTGGCGATCAAAAGACATCAATGAACAAAGAAAGCTATAATTAAGTTGTCTAAAATTTCAATCGAGCACCCCGGCTGCAAGTATTTTTAGAACTTCTCTTGCAACAAGTGCTGCTGGAAATGATATGCAGCGGAAACGGCAGCGCCGGAAGTCGCATCAGCGCAATGGCAGCATTGAGAAATGAAAGCAAAAAAAAAAAAAGAATAGTAAAACATTTGCCATCATCACAAATAAGTAGTACTAGCACACACACACACACACACACATCTTGTGCCATTCAAAGCTCAAGTATGATGAAAAAAAAAATACGTAGAAAAAAAAGTAAGCAAACAAGCAATTTGAAACACAGCACTGGATGCAACAAAAATATATCCACGCCGTTTCGCTATTAAATATGTACAGCGTAAGGAAAATAAAAACAAAATAAAATAGTAAACCCAAAGAAATGTTGCATTACAAAAAAAAAAAAAACGTGGAGAAATATAATAACAACAACGACAGAAAAAAAACCAAAGGAAAAGAAAAGCGAAACCATGTCCTAACATACTTTTCACAGACACAACAAAAAAAATGAAAAAAAGGAAATAAGAAATAAAATGGGAAAATGTTATATGAAAGCAAAATAAATTTTCACAAAGCGAACATCAACGGCGACGTTGCAGTTGACTGCAGCAGCGCCGCAGCGCAGCAGCAGCGTCAACGTTTATTGCGACAGCGCGCCAATTTTCGTCTTAGCTTGCAATTTTTATGAATCCTTTCTTCTTGTAAATGTGTATGTATGTATGCATGTGTGTGTGTGTATGTTTTTTTTTTTTCTTTTTTAATTTTATTTTATAGAGTTTATTTTTTTTTTTTTATTATTATTATTTCTTTTTTTTTTTTGTACGTAACACATTTTTTTTCGTAATATTTTTTAAGTTGTCTTGGACTCTTTTTTTTTTAATATTTTTTTAGATATCAGAGTATACTGGCACAATAAGGTAAACTTCATATTTGGTTTGCCTGGGTTGGATAATTTCGTAAAAGTGACCAGTTTTGAAAAATAAAAAAAATAGTTAATTCAATATAAAAATATTAACTTAAATCGCTTCACAAATGTCCCAAGTACTATTTTTTAAACGCGTCACACATGATGTGAGAGTATATTTTCAGTTTGTCGGAGAGTTTGTAATCTATTAATTTAATACTATAATACTATATATAGTATGTATATTTTGTACCCGCAGAGTTATTTAAGACCGGCGGTGACGAATTGATTGGATGTATGCATCAACTCTTGTGCAAAATATGGTCTGGTGAGCGTATGCCTGATGTCTGGAACCTAAGTGTCCTGTGTCCAGTCTTTAAGAAAGGAGACCCTGCAGTGCGCGCAAACTATCGCGGAATAAGTATCCTCTCTATCGCATACAAAATACTATCTGGCGTAATATGCAATAGACTGAAACCGTACGTAGGACGTATAGTTGGACAGTACCAGTGCGGTTTTAGACCAAAGAAGTCAACCAGCGACTCCATATTTACGCTGCGACAGATCCTGGAAAAAACCAAAGAGAAGCAAATCGACACACACCACCTATTCGTCGATTTCAATGCCGCTTTCGACACGCCAATCAGATCAAAGTTTTTCGAAGCATTGACTGATCTTAAAATCCCGTCAAAAATTGTTCGCCTGTGTATGATGACGCTGGAAAACACCCAAAGCGTTGTCTCAGGGTCGGTAAAGATCTCTCCCACCCCTTTGACACCAAAGAGGCTTCAGACAGGGTGATGCGTTGTCGTGCGACATTTTCAACCTCCTATTGGAGTACATCCTGATGCAGTGCCCAAACGTCGACCGGACGGGCAATATTTTCTATAAAGAAACTACGCTGCTCGCATATACCGACGACATAGATATTATTGGTAAAAATTCTCGAGCGATCACCGGCGCGTTCTCAAACATCGAAGAACAATGTCGTCCTATGGGACTGACGGTCAACGAGAACAAGACAAAGTACTTCGTATCCACTCGCAGACGGTCTTTGAGTACAGAGAACTTCAACTTTGAGGCTGTAGAAAACTTCATCTATTTGGGCTCAGATGTAAACAACAACAACATCATCAGTCAGGAGATTAAACGAAGAATCACTCTTGCGAACCGTAGCTATTTTGGTCTCGGTAAGCAGATGCGAAGTAGAGTGCTGTCCAGAAAAAACAAAGGTTAAACGCTACAAGATGCTGATAATGCCGGTCCTAATCTATGGCTCTGAAGCATGGGTCATGACTGAATCGGATAAGTCGGTGTTGGGCGTATTTGAGAGGAAGATACTTCGGAGAATCTTTGGTCCAGTTAGAGTGGAAAATGACATCCGTATGCGCACGAACGATGAGCTGTACGAGCTATATGATGACATCGACATAGTCAGGAACATCCAATACAAAAGGCTGTCCTGGGCTGGTCACCTGTGTCGGATGGACAGAGAAGCTCCAGCAAGAAAAGTTTGGAAGCAAAACGTGAATCAAATCGGAGGGGCGCGGCAGAGAGGACGTCCGCCGCTGCGTTGGGAGGACCAGGTCCTAGATGACATCCGAAGGATCGGAATCACAAGATGGTATGAAGAGGCACTGAATTACAACCGCTGGTGCCAAATCTTATGTGATGCCAAGGCCGACAATCGGCTGTAGTGCCACTTATATATATATATTTTGTATCAGCTCAACGAATCTATCCAGCCATTATTTTATATACATAAAAATGTCTGGACAATTTATACATAAAAATAGTAGTCAAATAATAAAAACGTGGCAGAACGTCAGTATTTAAATAATTTGAAAAATAAATGATTTGAATGACTGCACTAAAATATTTACAGAAATTGATTCCACACCTCAAACATTAATTACGGAATGAATTCGCTTTCTTCTTGCGGCTTATGGAGCTCCAAAATCAAAATAACTTGCATTGATAAATACAGACACTTAGCTTTTGTAAAAAGTACCCGAAACATGAATCTTGTACAACTATCATGTCTTCCTCCAACATCGGCATCAGCTATTCAACACTTGTCAAGTTTAAATAAGGCTAGGCAATCAACTGAACCCAGAAGGCCGGGACTTGAAATTGATAGATAATACTCTAGAACCGATTCAAACTTTACATCCACCTGCTCCAGAAAAGCTCCTCAACACTATTTATTGCAATTGCAAAAAAGGTGGTAGTGCCAAATGTGGCTGTTAAAAAGTCGTATTGCTGTGTTCTCCTCCAGTGTGTACCAATTGTCAAGGTCAGTCTTGCTCAAATGTCCAGTTAAGTACAATATAGAAAGATTCCAGTTTTTTTTAATGAAGAGACCAATGACTCAGCCATATTTGAACAATTTATGAACATCTAGCAAAAGGAAGAGGAAGAAGAAGATACCGAAGAATACATGACTTTTAAAAGTTTAAATCTGATTAAAATATCTAAAGAAATTAAAACCCAATAATCAATAGCAATATCAATAATCAATATCAACAATATTAATAACAAACAATAAAACTTGACGGGTTTTTTCTCTTAATTTATACTAAAATTGTCATGAAAGTTAGTGGAGTAGGCCTACAGGGGAAACCACGGTAAAAAAAAAAAAAAAGCGCGCCTCACAGGTGGCGTGGAAATGTGTGCATATCATGTATAATGTGGCTCTTAGAATCGACATATCTCAGAAATGATAACTCTTAGAAAAAAAAATCATTAAGACCATTTTTGTAGAGAATTTTAAGATCTACAACTTGGTTGAGGTTTTTTTTTATGAAACTTACCGTTTTCGAGAAAAATTCAAAAAATCATCAAATTTTGAATTTTAACCGCGAATAAGTTTTGCAGCACACATAGGATCGATGGGGATTTTTAAAAGTTTATTTGTAATGGTAAACCCCAGGTCTCTACCACTATTTGGCTCTCCAGTAATTTTTGCTATTTAAAATGTCTATATTGACCGGACTAAAATATAAAATGATTTCATAGGGTAGCCGATTTTTTAATATTTTTAATTTCTTTACAAAAAAATCAAATTTGCAACTCTATTTAAAACGTATAAACTCAAAACTCTAGTGGAAGTGTTTTCGGTGTCACCCCTGATATAGAGGTGGCCGAGGAGAAAACCCATATTCCCCACACAATTAACACGTAAGTGCCGTTTTGCCCTGATATACTATATTTAATCTTCGATAACTCCTTTAATGAGTTCCAAACTTTCCAACAATTTGATAAAACCCTTTCTTTATTTTTAGTTTAGTATTTAAAAATTTTGCGATTTACAATTTAGTAAATTCAAATTGCATTTTCAAAACGTTTCTTTGCATTGCAAAGGGTATCCCAGAATTAACGCTAAATCCCAAAATTAAAGCAAGATTTGCAGTAAAGTGCTGGCAACCCTAACAAAATTCTATCGTGTTATATCGTGTAAAGCCTCATTTCTATTTGACCTAAACTTTTCAGCTGTCAAATTGCTAGCACTTTACTGCAAATCCTGCGTTTATTTTGGAACTTGCGTAAAATTTTGGGATACCCTTGACATGACAAACACTGCTATCGGTTACAAATTAAAAATTTATCGGTCTTACCAAATCGGAAACTATTGTTGCTCTTTACTTTTATAGTATGCATGAGTAGAAAATATTGATTTAAAATTCGAATTCAGAACCAATGCTAATAGCACGGAGCTAAACTCTATAAACAACACAGAATAAAACAAAACTATTTTGAAATAATCGACAGAATATTCTTTGTGTTATATTACATTTATATTTAATTTCACTTACTTTAATGCTTGAAATAGGAAATATTTTGCGATTTGTCATTGATGGAGCTTCAGAATTTGAGATTTGAAAAGTAAATCGCAAAAAATTTATAATTACGATTTCTGGAACGTGCCTGTATGAGTCCGAATGTTAGTGTGTATCGCATCATTTTATGAAACCCGCAGCCATTTGCAATATGAAAATTAGGTGCGTGTTAAGGGTAGTAGAAATAGTATTGTTTTCAGATACAATTTCTAAAAGTATGTACAAAAATATAAGCCCATATTTTTAATTTTTAATATGATTTTTTTGTTTCATTTATATCATCTTTTCCTAAGAAACTACAATATCCTTCGAATTTAACTGTGCTCGAATTCAACTCTGCTTAAAAAGTAAAGCAAAAAAAATAGCAGAAATAAAAAATATACGAAAACCACCCAAGAGCAGAGCATATGTTTTTATATGTTTAACCTTTTTTTTTCTTTCTTTGATTTATTTTTTTTCGCTTCCCTGTTTTTCTTTAATATTGCATTTTATCGCAATTTTTTTTTTATTCATTTGAGCTTTGCTGATTTTGCCTCAGCGTTGCAAAATAAAGAAAAATTGTATACAATTTTGTCTAAGCTGTTTTGAAATAGAAATATGAACAAAGTCAACGCTGCCAGTTGATTTTTTTTTTTTTTTTTTTTTGTTATACTAGAACGACAACATCGCACAAGTCTGTGACGACTGTTTGGCAATCTCCTCTTAGCGATGCCACATATACGTATCCATGAAAGGATTTAACTGTCGCGTCGCTCTACACAAGACAATATTACTGAGAGGGACTATTATACTAGGTTTTTTTTTTTTGTAATTGAAATATGTATATGATTAAGGATTTAATACCGTAGACACACTTAAGACAATAATAATTCACTTCTAAGGTGAAAGCAATACTTGGGATTTGTAAAACCAAAAACTTTAGCAGTGCCATTGATCATTGATATTTCTTATTTTATAATACGAAGATTGAAGTACTTTTTATTAAAATTAAGAATACAAAAAATAGGGCAAATACAAAAATGGTACACAAATGTTTGTTTTTTTTCCTAACACAAAATCTTGTATTTTGGTTAGTATTATTGAACCGGGTTTACGTAATTTTAGCTACAATATCACTGGAGGTTATCTGGTGGAACATATCACAATATATTCAGCATCCAAATAAATATATTGCACACCTTCGTCACGGGCTATAAGGAACAAAGGAATTTACTTTAGCTTGAATTTGCGAGCGTTGGGAATGAGCTACACTTTTTGAAATTTGAACTGAAGATGGGTCTTGTTTGTACTGAAGCTTGATATAAGAATCATTTACCTAGAAAAGCTTAAGTTTAAAATTTCAGCCCAATATTTATAAAACTGAGCGAATAAATCGCGCAGCAACAGACAGACAGACCTACAGACAGACAGACAGACGGGCATGGCTAGATCGATTTGTATGGTAAAGATGATCAACAATATTTATACATTCTTTATAGGGTCTTTGATGTGTGACAGGTGTAAAGAGAGATCGCTCGCAAGTTATAACCAAAAGATGGTATTTTAGAGCATTTAATGTAGTTCAATTTTCGGCATAATTCAGATTTCTACGAGTTTATTATGTAAGCCTTAATTTGTTTCCTACAAACATTTATTTTCTAACATAGACAACTATCAGTTGTAGTCTATATATGATTCAGTATTCGATGTAGATAAATCAATTCAATCATTCTCTTAAGGAATGTGAGTCGATTCGTCTCTCAAACAAAACAAAAATTAATTTAATACACCACTCGGAATAATAATAATAACTATTTAACTATAATTGATTGATTGATTGATTAATTGATTAATTAATTAATACTTCAAATACTGCATTTACATATCTCGTCATATTTGTATCGTTTTATTAGTGGAAATTGTTTGTAGCGGTGGTACACTATTTTATTTATTCGGATAAACCACAGATGAGAGTTTTAATAAGCGGCATCCGTCCGGACTCTATACAATAACAAAAAGCAACAATAAATTTTAAAAGGCTTCTATGAAGCATATATTATATTATATCATATTGGAATTTTGTTCATAAATCATTTTTAAATTTAAACAAGAAATAAGAAATTAACTCGACTGCATGAAACCCTGTACCAAATTTTTATGTACCTTACATTGTATTGGACCTTTCTACAAAAAGTCAAAAATCCATGTTGGAATATATCATTTGGACTATTGTAAGCATAGTCCATAGTAAATTTAGAGTTCCTTGATTACATAACACAGAATTTCTCAGGCAAAAACTCAAGATTTTGGAGTAGGTTTGTATGGGAGGAGACTTCTAAATATGGGAACCGTTTGTAATTGACCACTTGAGAGTCTATGTTTCGAATATGGAGGCCCTATCTCTTATATGTAGTCTTCGAAAAAAACGTTCTCGTATGACAGACAGCAGTACTCACGGACAGACAGACATAAGAGTATGTAGCTATATCGACTCTGCTGAACAATAATATATACTTTATATGATTTATCATGCCTCCTTCAACACTTTTGCCCTTCAGGTACTGGGTATAAAAACTGGTTCAAAACAATTACACGGTGCGACAAAAAAAAAAAACAATTCCAAATTATATTGCAGAGGTTGTAGCTCTGGTCGGGTAAAAAACAGAAAAACTTATTATATTCGGGGGACCCCCAAAATTTGGATCTAGGTTTTTATTTGGTCGCACAGTGTTATTAAATAAAATAAACAACCAACACAAAATTTGAAGTATCTGATTTTAAATGATAAGGCTCCTACTGTACATGCCCAAAGTATAGTGCATGCGTATAAAAATTCATGATAAAATTCGAATTGTTCGAACTTATTTTTAAACTTAAGATCCAAGCTTCAAATTTCACATAATTATTAATTTCTATTCTCAGGTTTATCCAAAATATTTGATAGAAAAATAACTCCAAAGTTTTTGAATTCATTTTTCTCAAACTCTCGACTTAATGGAAAAAGTTTATGGTCAGGCATATCTATAAGATGTTTGAATCAATTTCCAGATTAAGTAGTTTTACAAACGATTTTCGCTTATTTCATTTATGGAATACAAATAAATACTCCCAGCCTTCGCAAACGCAATAATGTATATTATGTTCATCTTTATTTGGATCAACTTCAACTTCCTTATATAATAAAGTACAAATTGCTTAACAAGAGAAAACTATTTTATGCGAATTCTTCAAGTGGTTGTTGGTGTTTTATACTATCAAATTTGTAGCTGTATGTGTGATTGAACTTTAAAGTAAAATTTTTATTAAAATTTTAAAAATAATATATTGAAGTACTTGTGCTGAACTTTCAAAGAAGTTAAATATTTAAAATATTTATAATAATAATAACTTGTTGCTTGACCATATAGCAAAACATCAGAGCGCCATCAACGAAAAAGTAACCAAACTGCATAGTCAAGACACGAACCCTTTTTTACCAAAAAACACCGAAAAATATCCTTGAAAGCTATAAAAAGCTTTTACTTCAAAAAAAAAAAGAAGAAAGAAAGCAGTTTACTCTTAATATATTTAAGTAAAGAGAGCAGTTAAGAGAAAAAAAATATGCTCTTTGGGGGGCGTGTTTTTAAATAAGCAAGTACATTTTTTTATATATGAATTAAAATTTCGGAATTTTCGTGAATGTTGTTCGTTTTTTTCATTGGTTTTTTGTTATTTATTTTTTTTTTTTTTTTTGCAGAATATCAATTTAAAGAAGTTTAAAATTCGAAGTAGTTAGCGGGAAATTGCATCTATTATGTAAGGAATACACCGCAGTTGAAGATTTTGTATTATTTTTTATTATATCTAAGCAGTGAAAAATTAAAAATATTAATACTAAATAATATAATAAAGACACAGCTCGGCACCGAAAACGATTTAAGCATCAGACTAGGCCTGTCTTATAAATTTTTAATTGCAGAGTACCAATCTTAAAATTTTTTCATTTGAAAAGCTTGACTTAAGGGCATGGTCTGGTTCGTGAGGCTGTTTTTGGACCATTTTAAAAATCTTATTTGAAAAGGGAAAAACATATTTGATTGGAGTTTTTTTTATTCAATTACAAATTAATTAAAGTTAACAAAAAACACTTTTTCTTCACGAGAGCTGTTTATTAAATCTCGGCCACGATTTCGGATCTCTGGGTTGTCGGAAATGAAAAGTCAAAACGGAGTTTTAATTAGTTATCGTTTAAACCTCAAAACAATTTTGAAAAAAAAAAAAATTTTTAATAATTATGATTGAGGTTTGGACGAGAATGGTGACAATTTTGCGTCGATTGTACTTTGTTTCATCAAAATTGGTTCAGCAGAACCGGAGAAAAGTGACTCAAGAAACGTGATTTTGAAAAAAATCAAAAAACAAAATTTGGTAAGAAACCGATTTTTTTAATGAAATTTTTATGGAAATCGAAAATATGTATAAGTAAGCAGTTTTAAAATTTTCACGAAGACATTGGTCGACAAAAATACCAAATCATCTAAAGTATTTCGAATCTAAAAAAAAATTTTAAAGCGATATTCTCAAATATCCAAGCTATAAAAAAAATTATTTTCAAACCAGAATACCCCTTAAAACATATATTTCATTTTGGAAAAATGGGAGGTGAATCGATATAGAAATTAATAGTCTTTTTAGAAATATTTGAACTCGAGAAACGAAGGTGGAGGACGTGGTTCCCAGTATTTGAGCCACATGAATAAAACTCAGTGTACATACATGTTTATAGAAACATGTTAAAAGATGAAATGCTTACAAAAACTGGGTATTAAAGAGTGAGAAAAATATGAACGATTGGAAAAATGGACGGTTGAAAAGGGTGCTGGCGACACAAAAATACTTAAAAAATAATTTTTCTCCAAGGCCGAGTAATTCGTATAGTATTAATAATAAAGTTTCCTTTACATACAAGTAAACTACAAATACATAATAGATTTCAAATAGACTTAATATAAAAATGTATCAATATTTTCTACTCACCCGAAAATTATTATCGACGCCACAATCCAAATTTAGAGCATATTCCTCGACACCGTTTAGGCTTGCTTCGCCAAAGGATTGCTCTATCTTAATTGTTGGACTACTTAGAACAGTGGTAAAATGTGGCGCCGCAGTAGTAAACGCTCCTTCAACAATTATATTGTTATTATTGTTGTTTTGACTGCTGCTGCTGGAATTGTTGTTCGTGCCGCCGCTGCTATTGTTGTAATTATGATTATTATCACTGCTATTAATATTAGACGACGATGTTGTTGTATCATGATATGGTGTCACCACAAACGAAGGATAAGAACGAAACTGATGATGGTAATCGGTGTGTGTGTGATGCGCCAACTGTGGTCCTTTGTACCAGGTACCATGCATAATCATTTAGTTATATTAGCAAGCGAAACGTATGCAATTCGAACACTACACCGGATTAATCTATATTTTTGTTTATAGATTTCAAGTTATTAATTCATTATTTTATTACGTTTAACACTTTTAAATTGAATTTGTATTGTATTTTTTTTTTTTAATTACGTTCCTTTTTTTTCAAAAATAATTAAACACTGGAATAAATAAATAGAGTTATATATTTCACTCTTGCCAACCATAAATATTAGACTGGGTATTTTCTTCTTTTTTTATACATATATATCTTTTTTTGTATTCTTAATCACTATTCTTTCTTCTTTCTATAAAAATTTTTTTTTGAAAACTTGAATAGTTTTTGAGTTATTATAAAATAAAAACTTAAAAATTTTTTCATTTTGGATTAGAATATCTTGAAAATCCTATGTGATGGAATAATTCTGAGCTTATATTTGTAATCAACGCACCAAAATACTATAAAAAATTATGAAAAATTTTATCTTTCTTTTTGAAAATAATTAATTAATTTAGTCAATAATTGGCAGATTTTTCACATCAAACATTATTTTTACTATTCGTACTTTTAAAAACTGTGTACTATAGCTGTAGTCTTTAAACAAAATAGTAAAACCAAAATTAAGTAAGTTGAAAAACTTGAAATAAATAATTAGAGAGAAATGAAGCGTTACACGATAGAACACGATCGATTTTTATTAAGGTTGCCAGCATTTAAGTGAAAATCTTTCGTTAATTCTGGCACTTGCGTTAATTCTGGGACACCTTTTATATATATATATATATATATATATATATATATATTGGTCGAAAGGTTTAAGTTTTTTCTTCTCAAAACAGGTTTAAAAATAAATTTCGATTCGTAGTTGACTGAGTTATTGCCAAATAAGTAAAGTATAAAAGGAGAAAAAAAAGTAAAGTTTTTTTGAATGTCCCGCAAATTCCATATATGCAGTTATACTCGACCAGACCTACAACCTCTACTATAAGACTTCCCAGATATTTATACTTTTTAGCAATTAAGAATCTACATAATATCGGCAATACAATCAGATAGGATACCAATATTAGCAGTTATGGAAGCTTGAAATGTATGAATCAAGAAACCCCTTCTTGGTTTTTTGTCGACATTTTCATCAAACTTGTAACCGCTTAAAGCTCAATGTAACTGAATCGTAATTTTTTTGGAATTATTCAGCTGATTACTGTGAAGTAAATAAAATTTAATACTATACAGCTTTTAATTATATCTTTGGAGCCTATGGAAAATATTGAGAATAAATAAACGGATTTTGCATTGTTGTTAAAAAGCAACCCAAAAATTATTATTCGTATTTTTTCTTATCTGATCCAAATATTATTAATTACTTTAAGAAGAATCTCATGAAGAGACTCTTCTGAAAATCAGATCATCTGAGACAAGAGTGAATATTTTAAGAATCTTAAAAAGTGTATTGTATATTATAATATAATAAAATACCTAAAAATTAAAAACACAAAAACTTAGGAATTATTAGATCAGCTTAAATGAAACTATCTTGAGAAAAAAATTTATTTCGTATATATCTGGTCAGGCCATCTAAGTTCAACATCGTTTAAAAAAGAAAAAAAATTCTAGTATTTCGATCCAGATGGAGCTTTAAAAAAAAAGTTTGTTAGAAAAACTATGAATAAAATAAATAATTGATTTTAAATAAATATTAAAATAAACAATATAAACACATATGACACGAACTTTTATTTGAACTTTACCTATATTTATTTGTTTTTCTTTTATTAATTAATTAAAATATGAATTCAGATCGAATTTTGTAAGGCATGTTTACACCGAAAACATTTTTTACATTTTTAGCATTTTAATCTAGAATTCAAAAAATGTAACTCGAATCTAGTTTCTTTTTATGCGATTTGTGGTTAACATTTTTGCATTTAAAAAAATAAATTAAGAGCCTAATTTCGTTTTTAAATTAATAACAATTTGTTTATAAGCATTAATTTTGATGTGGATTTTTTTTTACAAATGTAAGCATAAGAAATGTCAATAATTTCCTTAATAATTCGTGTTTTATTCAAAATCAACATCGGCCCTTGAAATTTAACCACCCTTTATAAAAAATTTTAATTTAGCTTATCGAGAACTGGTCTATATATTTTCTTAATATCTGACTTTAAATTCGGATGCATCATAACTGTAAATGAGAACTGATGGCCAAATGTTACAGGTCAAATTCTTTGTAAACTTGTGTTTTTTTTAAATTGTTTATTTAATATTTTCGAAATGGAGTAACTTTGTTGAAGTCTTCATATGGACAGCGACATATGGGTATTTAATAAATCTATGCGACCAAAAGGCAATTTTTACAAAATTCAGGGAATTCGTATGAAATAAAACACTTATTTAACAAAACCTTTCAGAAAGTAACACCCAATCCCCTCCAACACTTGCTTCTTGCACTCCGCGAATTCGACATTAGATGGAAGTTCATTGTACTATTTCGCATATTTATTGGTTTTCAACATTACATCCGGGATTGATTCGGCATTAGTTCTAATTTAAATTAAAGATTTTTTATTTTGAGTAATAAGTTATGGAATAATTGTCCGCGGAAAAGTGCAGATAAGCGAAATTTCAATACTTTGAAACTTTTCAACGTTAAAAACTTCTTAAGCAATTAAATTCGGACTTTGAAATTTACACGCAAGATAACGAATATTTAAGAGTATTCTCCATTTATCATATAAACTACAGGAAAAAAAAAAAACAAATTAAAAAATAGGACAAAATTACAAATTCAGGAAAGACTTCGCAAAGAAATGGTTACTGGTGGGAAAAAAACCTTTAATTGAAATGATCAATTAGAGATGGGAAACTATCGATGATACTAACGAGGCATCGAATTTTTAACTTTCTGCGCTACCATCAATAGCTTTCTTTGTCACTATCGATAGTGCTTAGCATTTTTAGGATTTTTCACTGAAATTTGGGTAAAACTCTTCTATTTATGCAAATAAATGCATGGATAGAATAATATTTTTGTTAATTACTTAAAAATTTGTTTTGTTTTGAATTTTGTTATTCTTTAAAAGATTCGATCTCATTTGACCGCTGATATATTTTCTTATAGTTTTATAATTTTAAGTTTTTAGTTTAAATTTTTCTATAAAATTGCTTATAATTTTAATTTATAAAATTTCTTTGGAACAAACTATTAATTGTTGAAAAATAATTAATCTCAAAAGTATAAAATATGGGTAAAAAATTTTACTATCGACAGTATCTAATTTTTGCTCTCAAAATATAGAAAATATCGAATAGGGTCACTCTCGATAGTTTCCCAGCTCTATGATCAATCGTCTTAAGAAAATCTTCTTGCAAGCTGTTTGCTATATTAAAAATCCTTTCAAAACATTTCCACTTTCACTTTTTAAAAATTGATGTGCCGCAATTTAAAGTAAACCCTACAAAAAAAAAAACGTTGTGTTCCAAGAAATTGCCATTCTGCTTGCTTCATAATGAAAACATTTTTTTTTTTATTTATTTCGATACACTTTTTCGCAGTAAATTCTTTACTTTTTTTCATGCAACCAATTTTGACATACTACCTTGCTACGTTTTAATTTTTCGTGTGCGTGTTTTTTTTTATTTTTTTTATTACACTTTTTTTCTTGTTTTATGTATTATGATGCACTTCACTATAATTTTTGATCAATTTATACTTTTGTACTTTTGCGTTGCAAAAACAAAAATGGCGTCGCAGAACTTTTGTTTGATTTTAGCTGCAATGGGAATGCACACGCAACTTGCACTTTTTTTATAAGATTTCGGTTTTATTTTTAAATTTTTTGTAAACCTAAACGCGTGCTGCAGCAGTTTGGGAATAACGTAAAGACGCGCGAAAGTGCTCAGTAGGCGTGGTTGCTTCAGATTCGAATAGCGCACGGTCTTTTATTTTTTATTTATTAAGCGAAACAAGGTTCTATTTTATCAATTAACTTCTTTTAGGTCAAAATGTAACATTAAGATACTTTTTTTTTTATAATTAAGATACTTTTTTTTTATTATTGAGATACTTTTTTTTATAATTGCACTTTTAACACTTTTTTTTTTGTTGCGCGTAAAAATATTTTTTTTTTTTGTTTACTTTTTATTCATATCCTCTTTTTTTAATTATACCGCATGCACGCACAATGACAAAAAATTCGCAACGCCAAGGAACAGATGCACTTTAGAATTGCATCTAAGGAATGGTATGCATCGTCTGTATCTAAACTAACTGCAGCAGCACAGCACAGCAGCAGAATACGCGACCAGGAGATGCGAAAAAATTGCGCGCGCGCATAAACTTGCAAACCGAAATACTTGAGACGAGTCGAGACGAGTTAAGTTGCAGATCAGTTCAGATCGTTTTAGATCGTATCGCGCGGCGCGGTCCAGTTGAATGTTGGAATCGGATCGGATCAGATCTCGCTACTCTTTCAGTTTGTTGCAATATAAAATGGGGAGCTCTAGCTCCAGCAGCAGCAGCACAAAAAAATTGCTGCCAAGCTCGCAAGAATTCCGAACTTGAATGCTGAGTGCCGCCGCGTAAAAAACGCTCAAATGCCAACGTCGCACGCTCCAAAAGCCGAAACAAATACGAACACGTTAGTTGGCCTGGCCGAATGCGAAGTGTGCGCTCTTTTTCTCTTTCTTTCTCACTATTATTATTATTGTTGTTTTTGTTTTTTTTCGTGTGTGTTGGATACATGCGCAGAGCTTCTGTTTTGTGCTTTTATGTTGGCTTTATTTTGTTTTTGGCTTATTTTTTTTTTTTTTGCAGTAGCAGTAGCAGCAACTAAAAACTGATTGTTTGTTGTTTTTGCTACTGGTTTTGAAGCGCACCACTTGACTTTACTTTGATTTTGTTTTTGTTGTTTTTGTTGTTTTTTTTTTTGCTTTTGAGCATTTTTTTTCTTAGCCGGTGACAAAGCTGAATGAATGAGCATGAATTTTTTTTCCACTATTTATATTAAATATTGTTAAGGAAACATTATCTATTTTCTAAATTCCGTTTTTATATGTTTCTTTTTCAGTTATTTTTTGTCTGAAAAATTGGTGCTTAATATATCAAAAGCACCGGTATTGCAACCAGGTATCATGATTATTTTGTTTTTTAAATAATCCACTTTAACGCTTTGCATCTGGAAGACTAGACCAATGCAAATCGTCAGCGACTATCCCAGACTATTGCAGAGCCGGACGCGTCAGCTTTTGTAGGACATTGTTACATAAAAATGGGATTGGAAACAACATTGAGGCTGGCTAGTTCGTGGGACTAAGCTGGCCACGCTGGGTTAGTCAACTGATTAGTCATGGGTCGGTCTTCAGTACCGCTGGGGAAGGAACAGAAATACAACATTAAATAGTTATTACAATTTTTGAACACGATCAATATGTGTTTTCGAAGCTGTGCCCCAAAGTAATATTCGATTTGAAAAATATTTTTAATTGTTTTTATACCCGTCACACACAGTGTGGAGGGTATTAACATTTTGTCAGAAGTTTGTAACGCATTAAAGGGAGACATCTTAGACCCTATAAAGTATATATATTCTTAATCAGCACGACGTGACCAGTCGATCTAGCCATGTCTGTCTGTCTGTCTGTCTGTCTGTCTGCATTTATGCGATTCATTCGCTTAGTTTTAAAGATATTGACCTGAAACTCGGAACTTAAGCTTTTCTCAGTCCTAAGCAGTTCAAGTGTTAAAATCAAAGTGCCACGCCCATTTTAAGGGTTAGCCCCCATACAAACTTACCGTTTTTTTTTCGGATTTTTTAGTGAAAATAGCTATTAATTATGAATGTAGTCACTCCAAGTTGGGTAAAAAATACTTCTAATGTCATCCAATGTCAAATCCAAGCCGCCACGCCCATTTTTAGCTATAGCCCCCATACAAATTTAACGCCCGTTTTCGAATTTTTGTATAAAAATAGGTATTACTTATGAGACTATTCACTCAAATTTATGTAAAAACACTTCTAATGATATCTAATAACAAAGCCAAGGTGCCAAGCCTATTTTTAGCTATAGTCCCCATACAAACTTATCGACTATTTTCGAACAAATGTATGAAAAAGTAATTATTTTCGAATATATATTTATAAATGTATATAAGCCACTGATGATCACACTAAACTATTTAAAGATTCGTGTGACAGGTATTTAAGCTTCGGTTCTACCGAAGTTAACGTTTTTTTCTTGTTTTTTTTTTCTTATTTAATATTTGTCCTTATTAATACTACAAATTCTTCGTATTTAAACTTTATAAAGAAAAAAATATCTTAAATTGATTGATACACGACTCCAAGTCTCTTTTGAACTGTAAAAATTCGAATGTAGAAAGTTTCAGCCTCAAAATTTAATTACAACTGCACTCAAATTGAAATAAGCCTTTGAAACGGGTGGAGCACCAAAAAATTAACACATATCTAAAATTGATTAATACACGGCTACAAAATCGTACTCACAGCTGCGCGAAACTTTCTCAGAAAAGATCATATTCGAAAACTTTTTGGGCAAAGACAATTTCGAAGGAAGAACTGCAACAAAAAAGCCATACCACAACATGTCAAAAGACGACTCGATTGATGTAGAGCTCGAAAAAATTGGTCTCCGATGAGAGTACCTTTCAACTCTGACCAAACGGTCGAGTATCGTTGAGACGTTTTCCAAGTAAATTCATTTCATCGTTCAAGCGTTAATCCACCATGCTAACAAGATTGTAAAAGGTAACAATTTGGACCGGAATTTCTTGGAATGACATGACGAACCTGCATATCGTAAAAGAAAGCATAAACTCGGTAAAATATGTTGAAATTTTAGAGACAAGAATGGTACCATTTCCAGCAGGAAAATGCTCGTCAGCAGAGTGTTAAAGAGTTGGTTACATGCTTGTAGTCATGATCTCAACATGTGTGGAAACTGCTGGGCGGCAAAGTCGCCAAAATAAAAACCGAGCACAATCTTGGATTTGAAGATAATGTTGCAAGAAGAATGGGACAATATATCAATTAAAATTATATACGCAGGGATCAAGATTGCCTAAGAGCAAAGAGATGGTCTTAAGCTTATGCGCACCAAAATTTTGCAAACAATTTGAATATGATTAATTAGTTTATTATTTTTGTTATATAACAAATTATTTGACTTTGAATGTCTTTTTTTTGTTTAATTGAAGTATGATTAAATAAAAAATATTATGATTCTGGTTTATATTTTTATTCCCTGTGCGAAGGGTATATTATATTTAGTTAGCTTGAAAGTTTATATAGCATTTAAGAAGTCATCGTGGAACCAATAAAATATGTATATTCTTGATCAGCTCGATGAGACGAATCGATCTAGCCATGTCCATCTGTCTGTCTGTCCGTCTGTTTGTTTCTTCGTAGTATAAAATACATTCAGACTAGCTGAACTACCCGGTCTTACTCGGGTCATGTTTTTATACCAACTTTCATTTGCCTAGTTTAATTATTTAAAAAATATTATTGTTTGGTTTGTGACACGTCCACCGCCCATTTTTCCAATACGTTATACATTTCTCGGTGTAGTAACACCGAATTTCATTTCTCTTGTTCAATTATTTTAGTATCGATTCTTGGGGGACCACGCCCACCGCCTGATTTTCAAACACGACACATACCAAAAAATAAACATCCTAAAAAATTTCATTGAAATCGGTTGAGTTGATTCGAAAATAGTCAATGAATTTATGATCGATTCTACGCGTCTTTTTTTTATACCCGTTACACATAGTGTAATCGGGTATATTCAGTTTGTCAAAAAGTTTGTAACGCATTGAAGGAGGCATCGGAGACCCCATAAAGTATATATATTCTTGATCAGCTCGATGAGACGAATCGATCTAGCCATGTCCGTCTGTCTGTCTGTCCGTCTGTTTGTTGCTATGCGATCTTTTCGATGAAGATATAAAGATATTGGGCTGAAATTTTAAACTTAAGCTTTTCTCGGCAACGACTAGGTTAAGTTCGAAAATGAGAGTGCCACGCCCATTTTTAGGTATAGCCCCCATACAAACTTATCAATTTTTTTCGATTTTTTGTTTAAAAATAGTAATTATTTATGAATGTACTCGCTCCCAATTGGGTAAAAACATTTCTTTTGTCATCCAGGGTCAAAACCAAGACGCCACGCCCATGTAACGGGTATTTCAGATTCGGTTCCACCGAAGTTAACGTTTTTCCTTGTTTTTGACTAAATATAAATTGTTCAAAAAATTTGCGTTTAAGTTTTGGAAATCCCCTTAACACGACTAACCATCATTCAAACGCGCCCAGTTCCAAGTCTCTACGTCTATTCAATCCAAATGTATGACTTTTTTTCAAGGCTCTCATTAGGCCCCGGGTCAAAATATTCTAAAATACCGTCTAAGTGGTAATAAAAATAAAAAAAGTTGGTAAAAAAATTTATATTGGGTTCACATATGGGTCCCAGGTCCAAATTCCGGAAATCCCTTGAACACCTTGAACGCCAAAAATGTTCTTTAACCATCTTTCAAATGAGCCCTGTTTCAATTCTCTACGTCCATTCACTCCAAAGATATGGCAACAAAACAAAAAAAGTTCAAATCGGTCGAGTCATTCTCGAGTTTTAGCGTTGTTAATGCACAGCTATTCATTTTTATATAACGACTAAATCAAGTATGAAAATGAAAGTACCACGCCCATTTTTTAGGTATAGGCCCCATATGAACTTTTCGCCTATTTTGTAATTTTTGTGAAAAAATAGACATTATTTATGAAAGTATTCACTCCAAATTAGCTAAAAACACATCTTATATCATCCTATCCTTTACTCTACTGATATTATAAGAATCCGCCTACTATACCATATAGCACCAAGACAAAGTCAGCACCCATTTTCATTTTTTTTTTTTTTTTATGAAAGTGTTTATTATTCTGTCATTAGGTTAAAAACTTACACCAATATTGTGTCTAAACTTTTGTTGTATTGAACTATTGACTACAAGTCATCCCTTCTTCAAATTTTAAAAAGCCTCTGAAGATCAAAAATGAACTAAATTTAGATGTCGCGGGTTTTTGAGCTTCGGTTCTACATATTTCCTTTTTATTGTTTTCAACAAAACGATTGGGTCTAGTATTTTTTTAGGTATCGGAAACTTCGATTGGGAATGCACTTATCTGAAAATATTTCAAAACACTGACAAGCAAGAAAGAAATTATGAATTATTATCATTTTCTATTAAACGATTCAAATGTAAAATTTAATTATAATACTAATAATAATTTATATTAAAGAAAAGTTAAAAACTCATTTAAAAAAAATCAAATAAAAAATTATTATAATAAGCAAAAAATCGCTCATACAGAATGTATGCCAAGTGTGGATCAAAATGCACAAAGCTCATTGAGATTTTTTTTTATTACAAAGCAAAAAATCCTTCAAAAAAAAAAAAAAGCAAAGAGAAAAAAAATATGTTTACAACAAAAAACTCAAACGTTTTTTTTTACAATCAAAGAGCAAAGAATAATAACAAAAAAATGTTAAAAGAGAAAACAAAAAAGTTCAAATAAGAGAACAACAGCTTTGAGTTTTTCAACGAAAAGAAAACGAAGCATTAAAAAAAACGCAATAAAAGTGGAATTTTTATTGGAGCAACGAAGTTTTTGCTGCTCGTATGATTTTTTCTCTCTTTCTAACTGAAACAAATCTATTGGGACGCCATTGAATTGTATACAAAATGTATTTAATTTAATTAAAATAAAAAGCATTGAATGCATTTTTTTGCATTTTATTTTTTATTTTATTTTCAATGTTTTGTAATTACATTAATTTAATTTATAAAACAATTTCTCGCATTCATTTCGCTCTTTTATTTATCTTTTGTTCTTTTTCTTCTTCTTTTTAGAAAATTGCTATATTTACTTTGGCTTTCCGTACATAGTTATTTGCTACAATATCGTATCGAGCGGCAACAACTAATTGCAATGCTTCACTATAAAATTGATTGTTGCATCCAATAACTCCGACGGCTTGCATTGGCATTGTCTGGTCTGGTCTGCCCACCTGCTGCCGCAACAGTCAGCAGCAACTTGAATTACTTTGTTTTTGTAATTGATTTTATGTGCCTTTTTTCGCTTGGCGCTGTTTTCAATGGCCGCCATTAAGCTAACGACTCTGGCTCCTGCTGCCTGCATACAATGCAAAAAAAAATACAATAATGCATGAAAAAGTGTAGTTGGCGTTCACCGCGTGTAATTTGATTATTTAATTCAATCAAGGATTTTATATGTGCCGCTCCGCTCCGATTGCATTTAAGTTTTTTTTGTTCTCTTGTTGCAATTAGATAATTCACTTTTTTTTTGTAGCAGTTTGCAGTTTTTTGTGTGAACATTTTCATTAGTTCTGGCATAAATATTTGCTTATGATGAGTCATTTGTTTTGTTGAATTTGTCAACACAAAAATCCATCGTACAAAATGTTGGATTTTTCACACTTAAAGTTATTTGGTTATGTGTAGAAAATAATATGTATCCGTAATTATAATCAACACAGCTACTCTGTTGAAATATCATAAAATATAAAATGAAGTTGCCGTCGCAGCAGAAACTTTTAAGAATAATCCACATACCGAATATTTAATAAAATTTTTTTTTTTGGATCTCGACCGGACATACCCATGACAAACAAAAGACGTCTTGCAAGATATGTCATGCATGAAGTTTTGCAAGATATGTCATCCAAGACAAGAACACTGATGCCGTGTGGATGACTTTCCCGCTGGAATAAATAGCAGTTTTTAAAATTGCTGTCTGATCCTCCAAATGATGATCCTGATATCAAAATTAAATTATCGCACCGATCGTTATTATCGTTTTTGTACAAAATCAAGGAAAACGTTAACTTCGGTGGAACCGAAGCACAGTGGCTTAGGTAAAATTTGGAGAAGGGATAGCTTGGAGTCAATAGACCGATACAACCAAAGTTTAGACACAATAATGGGGTCAAATTTTAATTAGAACAGAAAAATAAACATTTTCTTGAAAAAAAGTAGACAAGGAAAACGTTAACTTCGTTAGTACCGAAACTTAAATACACGTCACACAAATCTTTAAAGAGTTTATGTGTGATTAATATAAGCTTAGATAGAACTTGAAGATGGGATGGGTGGAATTCAATGGTCTGAAATGGACTGAATGGACTCAAGTTTCTATACAATATTAATATTAAATTTTAAGTTAAAAATAAAGAGATATTAAAAATTTTCTTAAAATTGAAGACAATGAGAGGTGAGTCCTGTGCATGGGTTGATATTAGATATGTTTTTCTAAATTTGAAGTAAACACATTCATAACTAAAACCTATTTTCATACAAAAATTTTAAAATGGGCGTTAAGTTTATATAAGAGCTATACCTAAAAAATGGGCGTGGCACCTTGGTTTTGACATTGGATGACATAAGAAGTGTTTAAACAAAATTTGGAGTAAATACATGCATAAATAATACCTATTTTCATAATAAAATCTCGAATATGGGTGGTAAATTTCTGTGGGGGCTATACCTCAGAGTGGGCGTGGCACTCTGCATTTAGCATACAAACTACCTAGGACTGAGAAAAGCTTAAGTTTCGAGTTTCAGCTCAATATCTTTTAAACTGGGCGAATGAATCACCTCGCAACAGACAGACGGACCGTTATGGCTAAATCAACCCGTCGCATGTAGCTGATGAAGTATATATATATACTTTATGAGGTCTATTTTTTTCGATCTTGATTTTCGACTTGTTTTGGCGTGTTTTTTTCGGCCTCAGCTGCGCTTTGGCACAGTATTTTCTTGATTGGTTCACAGTTTCAGGGTCGTATGCATAAGTCCATGTCTTATCTCCAGTAATGCGTTTGATGGCGCTATCACAGTCAGAAATCAGAGGACTCTAATTGTCAATTTACGATTTGAGAGCACTAAATCCTTGATCTGGTTGTCGTTGTTGTCATCGGTAGACGTGGACGGACGAACAGAAAGCTCATCGTCTTCAACGCGTTCGCTGCCTTCTTTGAATAATTTGAACCAATCAAAAACACTGGCTTTCGACAAAACATTATCACCAAATGATTTTTTAATATATCTAATGTTTGGGTTGCCGAAAAACCATTTTTAAAACAAAATTTAAAGCAACTTCTTTGTTGAATTGTTGTAAAAATCGAAAAATGTTTTTTTGTTGAGGACTGAAAACACGTGTGCCTTATTAACTACTGACGCTATGGTCTCAAAAGTTAAGCTCTTACCAACTTAAGGAAAAAAGTGGCACAATTCATAATGCCCGGAAAATTTAAAACGATTTGTCTTCATTTTGATCACAGTAGTAAGTATATTAATTTTGAACAACTGGAAGAAGACTTAATTCCAGATTAAAAAGCTACAAATCATTCTATAATAAATAAAATCTGCTCTTAAAACAATATTCCACCATGTGATCTTAACGAACTCAATAATGCATAGGAACTTGCTCAATTAAAATAACTTCGCGTTTTCAGGAAACGATGGTTAAAAAGCCACAACTTCAAAACATCGAGGCAAACTTCCTAAATGGTAAATATGAAAAGTCATTGTTTTGTATTTGCAGTTATTTTTTTGCCACATAAAACAAAGCATTGAAATCCTTCCTCAATATTCCCGAGAAAATGTACAATAGATTAAAATTTTTTGGGTTTCAATTTAATTGCTAAAAAAAAGTTTATATAGCTGAGAAATCTTATTGTAGGTCTGGACTAATAAAACATGACTGCTTATTTGGAATTTGTGGAAGACTATCAAAATCTGGACACCACCATTTTTTTAAAGCAACATTTATAGTACACATATTCAAAGTATGCACATTTATTAGTAAAATGGATGTTTGATGGAAAAACTATTTCAAAAAACAATTTTTTCAAAATTTGAATGATTTTTCATACCTGCCACACATAGTGTGAAGGGTATTATCAATTTGTCGGAAAGTTTGTAACGCATTGAAGGAGCTGTCTGTCTGTCTGTCCGTCTGTCTGTCTGTTGCAATGCGTTTTTCTTGGAAAGTTTCGAAGATATAGACCTGATACTTTAAACTTAAGCTTTTTGTGCTCCTAGGCAGTTTGTATGTCAGAACCAAGGTGCAACGCCCATTTGTAGATATAGCCCCCATACAAACTTACCACTTTTTTCGACTTTTTGAATGAAAAAAGTTATTATTTATAAATGCTTTTACTACAATATAGGGTAAAAACACTTCTAATGGCATCCAATATCAAAAGAATGTTGCCACGCCCATTTTCAGATATAGCCCCCACACAAACTTAACGCTTTTTTCGATCTTTTGTATGAAAATACGTATTATTTATGAATATATTTAATCCAAATAGGGTAAGAACACTTATTATGTCATCCAATGTTAAATCTAAGGCGCCACGCCCATTTTAAGGTATAGCCTCCATACAAACTTACCGCCCATTTTCGAGTTTTTATATCAAAACATTTACTATTTCTGAATGAATTCAATTAAATTTGGTAAAATCAATTCCAATGTCCACCTAAGTGAACACTTTCTATATGGTAAGGATCGGGAAAATATAACATAAAGCCTTCATACAAATTTGACCAAATTCATCGTGAAATTTAATCTAAGCACCTGGTGAACATATAAACTATTAAAAGTGTTGTGTAACAGGTATTTCAGCTTCGATTCCACCGAAGTTAACGTTTTTTTCTTGTTTTCTATGAAAATCGTTATTATTTATGAATGTATTTACTACAAATCGGGTTTAATATGGCCCCCATACAAGCCAAGCGCCCATTTTTCAGATTTTGTATGAAAATAGTTCTTATTTATGGATATATTCACTCCAATCTGTGTAAAATCACTTCTACTGTTATCCAATGAATATGCTACCGATATGACAAGGATCGAGCCACTATAACATATTGACCCTATACAAACGCACCTTCCATTTTTTTTCTTTTTCAAGAAAATGATTAAAGTTTCGTGTGGCGGGTATTTGAGCTTCGGTGCTACCGAACGTTTTTTCATGTTTTTTTTATTTTTGTTTTTTTTTTTTTTTGAAGAAGTTAATTTTTTTAGAAATTCAAAATTAAGTTTAACTTCAACCCTTTCAAGAAAAGTTTTGTTAAATCGGCTATTTTTTTACTTAAATGAAATGAACAAAAAGCTAAATAGTAAATGTAAACTACAAAATTGATACTCTCAATCAAAAATGAAGAAGAAGACATATTACTACTATTCACAATTTAATAATATTTATGCTATTCAATTTTGCCGGTTCGCTGAGGATATTTGAAGCCAATCAAAACATAAGTTCGTTAGTTATCAGAAATATAGCAATTACAAAATTCTGACACGATAAACATTTAATTCCACACAATCAACCAACAACAACAACAACCACAGAAACTCGTCAAACTAACAAACATGCAAACTGCCGCGTTGAACAGTTGAAGTATTCAATACTCTAAAATTATACAATTAACAGTTCAAAAACCGCAAAACGAAACAAGCGATTTGCATTTCGAGCGCAAACATTTTTCTCAAAATGAAAAACTTTTTCAAAAACCACAAAAAAATACGAAATGCAAAATGCAAACACCACAAAAGTCAAAAATTGAAGAAAGAATGAACCACGACGCAGTAGGGTAAACACGATATCGAAATGAAATGAAATTAATTGAAGCGGTTAAGCGAATGCGATGCGATGGCTAAAAGTGAAGACCCAAGTTCGTTCAAAAGTGTCATGGTTGGCCATGGACAGCCCTTAAAAATGAAATGAAAATATAAGAATAAAATCAAGAAACAGAAAAGTAGCAAGAATTTTGAATGACAGCACAAAAGAGAGGAGTCGAGAATAGAAAGAACCTAAAAACCACAAACAACGTAAGCCACTAAAAAAAAACACAATAAAAAGTAACAAAAAAAGCCAATACAATGACAAAGCACAGCTAAAGGCTAAGCAACAAAAAGAAAAAAAGAAACAACAAAACATAGCACAACAACAAAAACGTTGCGCAAAAATGCACTCCGCCTTTGGCTTATAGCCATAAACAACTTGTACAAAAGAGTAGGAAATACTGCTAGAACGCATTGGAGTAAAAGAGTGCGCAAATAATGCAAACAGACAGCTTTTTTGTTATTGGCCAAAGTGCCGAACGAACGGGTTGCAAAACAAATATTTCCAAGCTGCTGCAAAAAAACGAGCATGAGAGAGAAAGAGCATTAAAATGCAATAATGACTTAGACTGTACAAAAACATGCGTGTGAGTGAGACAAAAGTATACAAAAGCGCTGTGCTGTATTAAGCAAAAAAAAAAAAAAAAAAAATGGGGGCGATAGACAGAAAAAGCCCACAAATGACAGAAACATTATTTTTTTGTACAAAGAGCATAATACTCTCTTCGTTTAGAGTATGCTTGCTCTTTTGCTTTATATTCATTGCTCTCTTTGAGTTGAAATACATATTTTTAATCTGCAATAAAATTTTGTTTATTCATATAAATGTATTTTTTTTTCTATTTCATTCAATTTGCCAGTCGCCAGAGTTTTTCATTTTTTTTTTATTAATAAGAAAAAAAAAAAAGAAAAAAGATGTTACTCATCAAGTTTGAAGCGCATTCATAGCAATCAGCATCAAGAAAGTCATTGCATTGCACACTGGTTTACTAGCAGATATAATTAAATTTTTAAATGAAATTTTTAATTGAAATTTCTAAAAAATATATAATATTTTTAATTTCTTATCTAATAAATCAGTTTGAAATATTCAGTGAAATAATATTGAATGAAGAGTTAATAACCTGTTTGAATAAAGACAAATATAAAATAAGAATGCGATATTTTTAAATAAAACACTAGTCTACAGGAAAATAAAATTTTAACGAAAAATTTTGAAGGTTTAGTTGAAATAGAAAACTACTTGAATGAAGTATTTAGTAGCTTTAAAACTCAAAGACAAGTCTACTTTTGACATCTTTTGGCAAGAGTTAAGTGAAGATGGCATGATTATTTTAAACTGTAAATATACACACTGAAATCGCCGGAGAATTTTGAAAAGAATTGCACCCAATACAATATTGTTTCTACTAAATACAATATTGCACAAATCTGCTAACTAAATTGTGGTCAAGCAATATATTACATTTTTTAAGTTTAGATAAGATTATGGTTAAATGATTATGATATCCATTGAAAGAAAATTAAATTACCATTTGGTAATAAGTAACTGAATAGTAACCAGTCAAAGTTGCAATTTGATGGAAAAAGTTGTCGGAGTTTTTTGATTTAAATTACGTGGATAAATATTTTCGCTCAATATATATTTATTTAAGTTGGTACAACTGTTACTGACTTCCATGCGAAATTATATGTCAAAACATTAATTAGTGTTTGTGTTTCTCTTGTTTTTGTGCGACACAAAAACGTGAATTTGGCGATTTTTCAATTATTTTTTGGATTATTCAACAAAGAAGTGGTATGAAATTTTGTTTTCTGAAGGGAATATTGAAGAAGGCTTACGGGGACCGAGCTCTACCAAAATCAACAACATATGATTGGTATAAATTGTTCAAAGAAGGTTGAGAACGTGTTGAAGACGAAGAGCGCTCTGGTCGACCATCGACCTCAACGGTGTTTTTGAGCAACAAACGTGTCAAATCTCGATTGGTACCAAAAATGGTAAATTTTCTTGAAAAACAGCGTCGATTCTTCGTGACTTTTTCTCCAAAAATGCAACCAATATCGTTCCGCAACCACCATATTCGCCTGATGTGGCTCCATGCGACTTCTAGCTATTCCCAAAACTCAAGAGACCACCCGGGAAACCGTTTTAAGTCGATAAAAGACATTTAACGTGAATCGGCGCGTGCTCTGAAGGCTATACCGAAAGAAGACATTTTGGCATGCATTGAGGACTGAAAGAAACGGTGGCATGAGTGTATTAAACCGGGAGGAGACTTATTTGAAGGGGACGAAATTGATGAGGAAGAATAAATAAAGATTTTTTGATTTATTCCATCCATTCTTACTACTTTTTGGACACAGTAGTATATATATATATATATATATATATGTATATATATTAGGGCGGGTCTTTAAAAATTTTTTTTCGATTTGGGACGCTAATAGGGCTCAAACGCTGGGTTCACATATCCAGAATGGGTACACAAACCTATTGCTGTACGACGATGCCTTCCGTCTGCGCATTGACGATGAAAATTGAAAATTTACCTACAATTTTCGATTTTCATCGTCAATGTGCAGATGGAAGGCATCGTCGTACAGCAATCGGTTTGTGTACACAAATTCTGGATATGTGAACCCAGCTTTGAGCCCTATTAGCGTCCCGAATTCGAAAAAAATTTTCAACGACCCGCCTCATATATATATACATATATAAATAATGATTTTTTGATATATTCCATCCATTTATTTATTCTTCCTCATCAATATGTATATATATAGAAGAATCGATCTAACCAGGTCGTCTGTTAGTCCGTCTGTCTGTATATTTCAACACATATTATTAGGTCAAGATATAAAGATATTAAGCTATAATTTGGGATAAAATCCGGAGAATTTGGATCCGGAATTGGTATTGACTGGCATTGGACCATACAAGCTGGGTAAATACACTATGAAATGCCCAGGTTTATAATGTGCTGTAATGGCCATACATGTATTCGGTTGGACCAAAGCTTATAAACCTGTCACACATCATTTGAAGTGCATAGAGATTCCAGTGCAGCATTTGCATTAAATTAACTCTTAAAACACTAAACAAATTAAAAATATTCTAAAAAAATTAAAAAATTTCCGCCTGATCCGAACCAATTTTAAACTGAAAATTTGGCTTGATATAAGAAGCATTTGTACCATAGTTAAAGCCATTAGCTCTATAAACAATTTTTTTTCTTATAAGAACTTAACAAAATGTTGTACGTTGGTATGGGGGCTATACCTAAAAGCGGGCGTGGCACATTGATTTTAACATAGAAAGACCACAGGATTTACAAAAGTTTAAGTTTAAAATTTCAACCCAATATCTTCAAAACTGAGCGAATAAATCGCGGAGCAACAAAAAAGAGAGACGGTCCGACGGACTGACAGACGGACATGGCTAAATCGATTCGTCTAGTCGAGGTGATCACAAATATGTATGTGCTTTATAGGGTCTACGATGCATCCGTTAATGCTTTAAAACTTTCTTTGGTGGTCTTTTGTTATGGTGGTGTTTGTGTAAAGTAGAGATTTGATAAGGATCAGGTAACTATAGCATATACATTGAAAATTAGCTCACTATATCCTATAAGTCACCTCAAATTAGCGAGTTTTTGTTATGAAAAATTTCTGCGACGGGTTCAGTTTCACAGAAGTTAACGATTTTCCTTGTATTTATTTTTTATTTTTATTTTCTACTTTAAATACAATTTAGCCAATGTGCGACAAAGTCGTATTTGCGTTCATTATTATTGTTGTTTCGTTTTTTTTTTTTTTTGTTGCAATTGAATTGATTTTTTTATTATTTTGCCTATTTACGCTTTTGACATTTAACGACTTTTGCCGTTAAATTTTAATTGAAATATCACACATTTTACAATAGCTTTTGTTTGTATCATTTTTTTATAAGATATTAGTTTTTTTTTCACTTAAAATTAATTTATTTAAATTGATTTTTAAAGTAATAAGCTGTTTTACTAAGGCTTTACTTATGGCTTGCTTTAAGATGTCAGTTTAAAAATAGATGAAGGATATTTTTGCAATTATAAATAATTAATTTGGATGAGTCTTATTTCATCTGGCGCTCTGCCATTATGAAAACCAATTGTATCCATTGCGTATTATTCTATAATGCCATTTCAGTTCCGACGGAATGTATTTCAAGATTTCAAGTATCAAAGAAAAAATATTTGCAGTCTGGAAACATATTCAGTAGTTATTCTGAAACAGAATTCGTTTAAACCAGGTAATTGATTATTTTTTATTATTTTTATTTTTTTTTTTTTTTTATTAAATTGATTTTAAATATATTTTTCTAACTACAAACTTTTTCTTACCAAATTACATATTTCAAGTTAAAATTCGAACAATGACTTTGAAAACATTATTGCAGCCACAAAAATTAATATTGTCAACACAAATCCAAAAAAGGCTCTTATTGGTCTAACTTGAGACATGTCAACATAGGATTCTTCTGAATATTTCTCATTATTGCATACATCATCATCGTTTATCCCTAAAAAAGCTTTGATTCTGATCTGATGGTTCTCCAAGAACTTGTGAGTTAATATTAGCAGAATCCAGTTCAGCATATTTTACTTGGTTTTCATTGTCCTCTGTTTCTGACATTTCAATAAAATTTGTTACAGAATCTGATACAATTTGGCATAATTCACTCTTTGAATTTTCGATATTTAGTTCGTTGCAGTTAGAGTCGCTCTTTTCGTTTAGTTTTATTGTAGTATTTGAACCGTGCTGACATGTTTCCGGGTCACTCATATTGTTAAACTCAGATTCCGATACTTGAATGAATTCGTTACAATCTAGTAAGCGGCGGCACCAATCGGGCCACTGCATGCTTGTTTCTCTTTTGAAGACTTCATTTTCTATTTTGGTAGACGTAGTCTGGTTGCTTTCTTTCAAAATCTTTACTGGATTTGAGCAAAGTTGTTTTCTTTGCGACCCTTTCTTAGATGTCGACTTTGGAATAAATTCACTGAAATCCTTTTCTTGTTCCTTTAGTTTAGGTGTGACTGTTTGATAAAACTGTTTTCCCTTATGAACATATTTGCAAGTTTTGGCATTAGGCATCTGACCGCATGTATTGCATTTTCCAGCTGCCGATCTTGATATTAGCATTTTTATTAGCTCCTTTCTTCCCGGTAGCTTAATTGCTGTGTCACTGTACATTGTAATGATATTTTTTTTTGTTTTTGTTAATTTAAATTTTTATAAATTTATATTAAATATAAATACTTTTAGTCGTAATTTTTTTTTCTCTTTTTTTATTTTGAAAGCTGAAAATAAATAAAACAAAAATTATCTTACAATTTATCTATAAGTAGCTTTGTTTATTTTAGATTAAGAATCAGGCCCGTGCGGACGGGGGTTTTGGGGTCTTAACCCCAACTATTTTCTAAGGAACACCATGGAACCCGGACTCACAGATTCGTTGGAACCAAGGTTTTTATTTTAAAATATGAAAAAGTATTGGATACGTTCAAAGGCTCAAATTTAAAAGGTATAAACCAACCCTTAAGTATTAAAATTTAATGTATGTAGGCACTCAACTCTGTACATAGAACTTAAAGAAGGGTAGTCCAAGAACAATTGAATGGGTCTTAGAAAACCTGTTCATAGACTTTAGAACTTTTAAATATCTCAAAAAAAATAGTTTTCGAAAAAAGTTTTTTTGGAACACCCTAACCTACATAACTGCCCTAAAAATTACTACTCAAGGGGTTATTTTTACACTTAAATTTGAGCCTTTGACATAAATAAAAATAGGTATCTAACATATTTTCATATTAAAAAAAACCTTAATTAATACGAATCGGTGTGTCCGGTTATCGTAGTTTTCCTTTTTAGCACCATACTTTATTGTACAAAAACTCAAAAAATGGTGTAAGTTTGTATGGAGGGCATACCCAAATGTTTTTTTTTTATCCTACCATAACAAGACATTTCATTGGGACAATCATAGGCATAATTTATACAAAATTTAAAGTTCCTATAATAAGAAACAAAGAAGTTTTAAAGCAAACACCCAAATTTTGAGGCAGAGACCGAAAAAAATTTTTATAAAAGTGAGTGAAGTTTTTTGCAGAGCTATGGATTCCTCAGTTCCACTAATATCTAGCATTTTCCACAAAATGAGAAGCAGATGAATTTTGCATTCGAGGTGATCAATCTTTTAGTACGACGACGATAACAATATTGATAGCGAACTGGACGCAGATTAATTTGTAAATGAATTAACTTTTGATTTAGATGTAAAATAATCTATGTACATAAAATAGTAAAAATGTTTCTATTTCCGCAATTTACGTTGAAACCGTCCGACCGATGAGCCCCAAACCGGTTACATTTATAAGTAAACAAGTAAATTGAAATTACACTTAAACAATGCCTAATATATATTTGGTCTATTTAAGAGGTCTAATTTTTCCATACAAAAATTTTTTGCTTTTTTAACATAAACAAAAATCAAAAATAAAAAACAGCGGATTTCAGCTTTACCAAATATATTTTATGTAAGATAAAAAAAAGTGGTATTTTTAAGTATGTTTTTAAAGTAGCCCCAGCCCATTTTGGTCACTTGGTCATTTAGTGGAGTAAACTACTATTTTGAGATTCACATATCAGTTATTCGAAGCAATCAGTTATTCCATGTTACGCTACTTATTTAGTACTGATTAGTGACTGATCGATTCATTTATTTATTCACGGGCGATCGGCCTACAAGCCAAACGGCTATAGATAAAAAGCTAATATTTTTAGTGTACAAAAATTTTGATCTGGGCCTTAATGGAAGCCTTAAACCTGGAAAAGCCATATCTTTGGGATGGTAAGACCTAGAGATTTAATTTAAATGTAGTTTAGACGAACTCAAGCGATTTCCAAGATTTTTACACTGTGCCACAGTAAATGACCTAAAATGGATTATTTTTACATTTTTTTTTTTATTTGGGCCGTCAGCCGATTCGTCGTTCATCTTTGGAATGAATATTCTAATAGATTTGAAATAAGGCGCATTTAAAAGGTCATTTAAATATATTTTTGGTGTGTTTTGAAATTTGAACCTTAGACCCATTACAACTAAAATCGAATTTACCATCTTTGCTAATACGTTTGTTATAGCTCGGTAACGGGAAGTCTAGAGACTTGATAATAGGTACATTTGAAGAAGGATTCAAAAAATATCTTTGCTGAGTATGAGGGATTTCCGAAATTTGGACATGTGCCCCGAGTGAAACCCAAACTTATGTTTTATCAATTTACTTTGCTATAAATTTAAATGGCTATATAGGCTATATATCACTCAGACAAAGTTTAGAAAAATTTAACCAAGGGCTTAAAACCGGAAAAAAAACTGTGGAATGAATAGAGCTAGTGACTTGTAAAAATTAAATTAAAATAATTGTAACGTATTCAAGGGGTTTCTGAAATTAGGATACTGACTGAAACTGAAATTGTAATAATTGTTAAAAATATTTTTTTTCCGAATATTTTGTTAAGAGGACTTTTTAACCGAAAAAGACACATATTTGCAATGAGAATACCAAGAAAATTGGTTGCATTTAAAAGGTACATTTCACTGGTGTTTAAGGATTTTGATATTATCTGTGACGAGTATTTAAGCATCCGCTCTGTCGTTAACATTTTTTTCTTATTCTGTAATATTGTATTGGATGCTACATGGATGCTTGTATACTTTTCTTTTCACCTGAAAACCCAAGCTGGATGGAAAAGATAGTGTAGCTAAGTTGAAGTTAGATAAATATTTTTAATTAAATTTATCATTAATGAACTCATTAGTCAAATATTGTTTCTAACAAAGTCTCAAAGTCCCATTGCACAATGCATCAAGTGAAATACTTAAAACTAGCTAAATACAAACTATCTTATGGGTCTTTTTCATATTAACTAACAACTTCAAACAATCCCAAAGGTTTGCAAGAATGTGTCATTTATTAAAGGCAACCATTTTAGGTGAACTTCCACACTTTTACTTGAGACAAATGCCAACCGACCGCAACTAATATTGAATTATTAATTAATAATTTAATAAAGCCAACTAGCAGTAGCCAAGTTGTATTCAATATTATGGAGTGCCATAAATTGGTATGAAGTCATGCAGAAGGTAAGTCAAAATGGTCATAAATAAGTGATTAGCGACACAAGAGAGAGAGAGAGGGAGGGGAAGCTGTATTGGATGCAAAGCCTTTAAAAGTGTGACAAATGCCAAAATAGACAATATTTCTTATTTTTTCCAATAATATTTTTACAACAGAAATAAACTGTGAGCTGCGACGACTGTTAATGAGCAAAACCTGTGCAGTGTGCAGAGTCAAGACGATACAGCAAGCAAAGTAGCGCGTGCCACAATCTCAGTATTGACAATTTTGCTGGGGCATGTGCCAAGTGCGTTGCCACCTTGCAACAGCAGCAGTAGCAGTTATTGGTTGCCTGTAATTATAGAATATGCCAAATGCGTAGCAGTTGGCTTACAACTAAAAAAGGCAGCAGCTTGCTTATTCACCTTTTAAAGGTAGAACAACTGAAGATGAAATATCTTTACACTTGCAGCGCGAGGCAAAGCGAGGGTGTGTGCAGTAGTAGTTGTATTGTAGTTACCTATTATAAATAACTGTCAATAAATGTCAACGCGCGGACATTAACATAAAACACACACACACACACAAAAAGTGAAGCTAAGATTTGATGACAAACGGAAGGACAGACAGACAGACAAACGAGCGAATAAGCTGTCGCAGGTGACGCTTGATGGGATTAGTCAGCTAAGACGATATACTTGCGCTGTGTAACGCTGGTGTCCAATCGACAAATCAACAGATCAACGGTATTAGCTGCACTTATAAATGATTGCGATTGCCCAGTGAAGTGGCAATGGAGACAGCAGCAGTTGAGCTTTGTGTTGGCAATTTCCGTCGCCATTATTGACAGACGCAACTGAAATGTGGCATCTTGAGTTTTTTTTATATTTTATTTTTATTTTATTTTTATTTTACTTGATATGCGCTTTCCATAAAATAATCGCTTTTTAATCGCTGTGCTTTCTGAAGATCCAGACCAGACTATGGCACAATTTATTAACAGACACGGCAACGTCATTCAACAACAAAAATATTATATGAATATAATTGTTAAAGTCATCATCATCATTATTGTGATGAGCACAATCGGTGAGGGTTTAATGCAATGCAATGAGCTGATTTTAGCATAGAAAAATCAATTTATTTTCGATTTTATTTCACACACACAGATAAGTCATTTAAGCATACAATCCGTTGACATTCGTTACTGTTTTAGGCTTTTCCATTCATTTTAGATACTTTTATAAGTATCTGAAGTGCAATTACTTTGAGTGTATGCATTTTATTTTATTCTTTCAAACTTTTTACATTTTTATTATTTATTATTTATTTTTCATTTTTTTTTTTTTAAATATACCGCATTGATATCTGTGCATCAGATACATTGTATCTAAATTGTTACAATACGTTTTTATTTAACGCAAGCAAGCGTTTTCTTCATTTGGCATTTCTTGTTTTTCCAATGTTTTCATTTTTTTTTAACGGAAGTCACGTGCGGAAGTTTTACTTGATTATTTCTTTTGGAAGAGTTCGACTTGTTTCATTTTTTTTTAGGTACACATTTTGTTTGGTACATGCAAGTTCTAGATTAGCAACAAAGCATGCCTTGCTTCCGGTTGTTGTGTAAAATGCGTTTTTTTTTTTTTGTAATTTAAAGTTTCATCTTTTAATTAACCCAGTTTTGAGCTGTAATGTAAGTGTTTGGCAATTTTTTTTTTTTAGTTTGTCAAAATTACTTTTGTTGATCTCTCGTCTGGCTTGATGGCATAAAATATCTTAAACAGATACTATTGAAGACATTGACAAAGAGAACATTTTTTCTACTTTCTGTAAATAATTCTACAAATTGAGAATCCAATTTTGCGAATGTCTTTCAAGAACTGGTTTAATTTATATTTTGTATAATTGAATGAAATGAAAGGGGAAACTGTTGTTAAAATTTTGAGACTAACATTTTAGGGCATTGGACACTGGTCCCAAATTCAATTTTTCAATTCGTACAAGAAAAACTAGAAAATCACAAATCCCTACTTTCAGTCGCGTTCAGAGTGACATTGCAATTTTAAAATCACTGTGAAAAAATCACCGAAAGTGATTTTTTTGCCAACACTATTTACTATATATCGTCTTCGTCGCATTTTAGTTAATGGAATCACCCTGTACCTAAGAAGTAAAAGGGTATTTTAAAATTGTGCAAATGTATATAACAGGCAGAAGGAGGCATGGTAGACCCTATAAAGTAAATACATTAGGGTGGTCCACAAAAAACTTTTATGTTCCCACCCACTAGGATTGTTCTAGATCGTAAATAAGAAGAGCTGTATTTTTTGTTTCTTTTAAACAGATAATATTTAATGGTGCCGCCAAGTCCTCTGAACTTTCCCATGTATTTTACATGGGAAAATATTAGGTTTCTACACTAAATTTAAAAAAAGGTGTCATTTTCCCATGTATAACTTATGGGAAACTTTAGGGGCTTTAAAAAAAAAAGGACGGCTCTTCGTATTTTGGATATAGAATAATCGTAGGGGGTGGGAGCATAAACAATTTGCTAAAAAATTATTGTTCATACATATCGGACCACCTTAATACGCATACACATATATTCTTGATCAGTATTGATGTGAGAGTCTGTCCGTCTGACATGCTGTATGCCGTATGAAAACGATTATCTCGGAGACTATAAGAAATGGGGCCAACATATTTAAAATTAAGACTCCCCTGAGCCGAAAAATAGTTACTTACAAATGGTTTTTTTCTAGTTCTATTTTAGGGGTAGCCCCATTACAAATCTACTCCAAAATTTTGGGTACATATTTGCATAAAAACTTCTTTGTTTCTTGATCTAGAAAGTCTTGATTTGGTAAAAACTATGCCTATAATAGCCCCATTGAAATATTTTAATATGGGTAGGATCAACAAAATTTTATATTCCCACATCCACAGATTTGTAAAAAAAAAGTCAAATACAATATGGTATGATACTAAAGGGTGAAACTTCCAGAAATAACGCAGGATTTGCAGTAAAGTGCTGGCAACTCTGAAAATTAACAATTTGACAGCATTACACGATAAAACACGACAGAATTCTGCTAGGGTTGCCAGCATTTTTGTTGCAAATCTTCCGTTAATTATGGGTCTTGCGTTAATTCTGGAAAACCCTTTATATGTAAGACACTAAGATAATACTTAACTTGAGGTACATAAAGATGGGGTACAGGGTATCTTGCATACTTATGTTCAGCGTTCTTTCTTGTTTTTTTCTGTTGTTGTTGAGATATGATAAAATTTAAGTCTTCAGTAAAGAACTTTAAAATAAATTTGCTGTCAAAATAAGAATTAGAAGAATATATTTTGACTAAATTAATAAACTACAAAGTCACAACTTAACTGACCACAACAAAACATAGCAAAGAATATGCTTCAACTAATGACATGCCTAATAAGAATAAAATCTTTTATATAACCACAATACAAAGTCAAGAAAACCACCCCTAACAATCATGGGCACAAACACATGTGATAATATTGGCAATAAGTAGCTTTTGACTTTAGCTGCTCAAAAATTTATAAGCGGCTAGCATACGAGAAGAAAGACCAAAGAAGCAACTATAGCAAACTTACTTATGCATAAATACTTTATTTTTCTTTTTTTTTTTTTTTTGTAAAAGATGGAAGAACTTTCTGCGTGTCAACTGTAGCAGATAGAAGACTTACAAGACATGGTCAAAAACAAGTTTTCGTTGTGATTTATATGCTAAGCATAACAAAATAAAGCTTGCACAATGTCGAGTGAGATACTCGTACTCGTAGTTGTGGTCAAGCGATAACATGCGGTTGAGTATTGTACTCGTACTGTGAGACATGTGTTGCCAAAATAGCGTTTTATTATTTTTTTTTGCTATTCAAAGTTACACGCTTGGCCAGCATTTTCCACAATTCGCATACGACAGCTGTTGCCTTAGTAGCTTATTTTTTTTTTTCTCTTCCATTCCAGTTGGCCACAAATTTGATTTTATTAACTTTTCAGTTATTTTGGTCACGTTTGATAAGCTGTGAAAAAAAACTAATAATTCATGATGGCACAGCAAAACTTTAGCACCAAAATTTGATGATTTTAAATATATTTTATATGGCTTATTAAATGTTTCGTTTTTATTTAAAGTTGCATTTAAATGTTGGGGGGTTAGTTTGAGCCACACAGACCCACTCAAGTGATTGATGTCCTTTTCCGTTGAGCGATTGAGCTACGTTATCATCGTTAACCCTCAAATCAACTGTCTTGCCTTCTTCGTTTGTGTTGACACGCCCATTGCAGATTCATTGTTGCATTTGCTACGACTACTGTGACTGACAGTAGCTTCAGCTTCATCATCATCATCATCAAATACATCATTAGTCTCTCTGGGTAGTATCATTATCCTGGAAAGCTTTGCGTCAGCCTTTCATGTACATCATTAAAATGCGCTTTTAAATTAAATGCGTATTTTTAACGCAGCATAATAAATCAATAAAAAATTGCGCTGCGCTCTCTCTTTTTAAGTGAGCTATCAAATAGCTCCTGTAGATCCTGTGCAGGTGTCATTGTTTCCTTCCCTTCTTCAAAAAAAAAACTTATTTCTGTTTGCTGTTTTGAAAGTCAATTTTTGAGAGATGTAAATTATTGATAGCAAATACGTCAACGTTTATCATAAATAAATATTTTGCAGCATAATTATGCGAAAGGATGTTTTACTATCTCGGCTAAAATCGACATAAATGAATAAATTTCGTTAATAGATTTTAAAGTATAATTTTCAAAGCAGTTGTAAGTCTCTTTAAAAAGCTTAAAAACCACATACATAATCATAGAATTAAATATCTAATAAAGTATCTCAACTTTAACTCAACAACAAAAAAAGTAGGCAGTTTCACTGTTCACGCACTGTCCTGCTAAAGGTGACGTAATTATAGATGTAGTTGCTCGCGCCAAATGCTAATAATACGAGTTTAAAATGCCTACCCAATGCTTTTCCAATGGCCTTAAACCAAAGTGCAATGTACGCAAAAAAATATGCGATACAGACAGACAGACAGACAGACGGACATTCGTATAAACAGCAAAGCACAAACCCTACTCATTGTATTACTCGTTCAAGTGAACAAGTTATTACAAGGCAATGCTAAAAAGGATAACGCGCGAGAGTGCCACAATGACTTAACTGCTTCAACTTTGTTGACTGTAAAGAACTGAAAGGTGTTGTTGTTTGCCGTATTCGTTGCGTTACGTTGCGTTGTCTGGCGTCCATTTGATGGCGTCCATAACAGTCGAAATTGCATATACGTGTATAGTGTAGCAGAAGATGAAGGGGTTGCATACATATATAATTGAGGTATTTTTCTTTTTTTTTTTTTTATGCATAATGTATCAGGGAAATAGTGAAGGTATATTTGTTTTATTAACAGCTTTGGACAAAGAGTACAGGTTTAAGAAAAAATGAAAAGAAAGTGGAGTCAGTACCTAAAGAGAATATAGGCAAACGAAAAATGCTTCTGTATCAGCTTACATTAGAAACGTTTATGAGACAAAAAGACATAGGTACACAAACTCTTAAAATATCAGATATCTCTTTGAATTATGTAATTCAAGAACTTACGATAGAAATTTATTAATTTACACTTTCACAGTCATCTCAAATAATAGCAGGAAAGTCGTCAACACAGCATTATTGCTGCTTTGATGATTAGTCTCTTTCGTCGATGACCTACCGTCGACAGCTCCATGCAAGTCATTGAAGACATTTTCATACAAATGTCGCAGTAATCTGGGATGACATGTCTTGCAAGACTTCTCGGATGATTTGTCTTGCAAGACTTCTTGGATGACTTGTCTTGCAAGAATTCTTTGATGACTTGACTTGTTGGATGATAGATAGATAGATAGAGATGGCTGAGGAGATTCCCCGCACAATTAGCATATAACTGCCGTTTTGCTACCACTTAAAATATCTCGGAAATGAGCCTTAAGTACATAATAGGCTTTGGAGGATCAAAGCCAACCAGTATAGTTAAGGAAGGACCGTAGTTTAGAGGGACATAAGAGAGAGAGATCGCTCAGCGATTCCAACGTGCAAAGTACCTTAGTCTACTCGATCTTAGTGCAGGACACACACAGAGGAAGTGTTCTAACGTTTCTGGAGAATACTCTTCTTTACAACATCTGCATGTGCTGTTATAAGGAATACCTAATCTGGCCGCGTGTTCCCCAATATGCCAGTGCCCTGCGATGACGGCTGTAAGTCTCGCAAGATCTTTAAGGGTGTTGAACAGTAGAGTTCTGGTATGTTTGGAGTCAATCGTGTGCCAAATAAGCTAAGCTTTCCTGCAGCTATTCATATTTTACCATTTTTTATTGCCTAAAGAGGTGAAGTGATTCCTAATGAGGGCGACCCTAGCGCTTATTGGGACCCCGTCTAGCCAGTGTGTCTACTTGCTTCTTCCCGGAAATATCACTATGTCCAGTGACCCATGAGACTCAAAGTGTGTTGTGGCGACCAACAATATTTAATAGGTTTTTACATTCCCTTACTAGCTTAGACTTGATAATGTAGGTATACAGCGCTTTGATATCAGCTTGGCTGCCTGAGAAAATGAAAACCGATCTGACCCGAATCTTCAGCTGTAGCAACAGCTTGCACGTAATAAGTACCGCCTGGATCTCCGCCTGGAACACACTACAGAGATCAGGCAGACAAAAAGAACTCTTCCACTGGCAGGTCCTCCGAGTGTACTCCAGACCCCACACCGCAATCCATCTTGGACATATCGGTGTAGAGCGACCAAGTCTTGCCGTGAGGGTATTGTGGTTTTTAAGGATTTACTGAAATCCGAAAATTCGGACAGAAACTCAATAGGGCCACTTTAATCCTTACGTTGTTCTAGTGTTTCGCAGGTGCAGGTGTTTCGACGTTTTGGGGCTAGTATAAAAACATACAAAAAAGTAGGTACTAATAAAAAAAAATGTTGCATGGGAAAAGCCAAGAATAGACTATATGAATGAACCGAATGTGTGGTCTTGAATTATTACTGAATTATTGCCTTTAAAAAAGAAACCGTTTTGGGACACATCGTTCGAATGGTTTCCAAGTTCATAGCGGACATAGAAATATTTTTACTTTTTTTATACCTATTTATGTATGAATATAGTGACTTTAAAAATTTATATATCCCTAAATTAAAAATTAAAGCAAACACACTCAAAAGCCACTATAAAGACATTACTTACTTATACATATTCTTGCCGAACTTATACAAAAGGAAGAAGAAGCATAAAGCTAAAAGTCAGCATTGCTTAAACAGGCAATTCAACCAAATAAAGGCGTTCCGAGACCTTGAAACCAGACAACAGCAAATTTGGTAGCACTTAAGCGCAATGTTTGCCATTTTTTCTTTTCTTTGTTAATCACAAAGTAATCTGAAATCTTTACAATGAAAAAGGATAAAGGATGTAAGAAACATGCAGCTTTATGCGCTCGCTTATTGTTGTTGTTATGCGACACATTAGCATAAAATGTTTATTAAGATAAAAATATATCTGTAACTGCTAACGTTTTGTTTTATAAATAAATAAGACGTTGCCATAATACAGCTTAGTAAACTCTTTTTTTTAAATCAGTTAAGTATCTTAAGTGTTGCCGCATAAGGCTATACTTAAGATACTTTATGCATATAATTAAAAGAACAAAATAAATACATATTCCAAATTCAAAAGCAACTTATCTGTAAATGCGTAAATTTTGCTAAACAAAATTTTCAGAGATATTCTTTAAGCAATTAAAACTTCAACATATGAAATCCTTTTTGAAAAATTGCTGCTGTATGTAAGAATTTGTTGTAGTTGGTAAAATACTTAAAATGCAATTTATACAATTTCACTGTTTCCGTTTCCGTTTTTATTTGTCGTTGTCGTTGTCGACGTCTGTTAAGCTTTTCTCTCTCTTGCCTTCGGTTGTCCTGATGACAACGAAGACGACAACGACGACGACAATTCAAAGTGGAAATATCTGTCATTAGCATTGATTAATTTGTTGCACGATTTACATACAAAAACAATCAATCAACGCGCGTGTGTCACAACAACTTCCTTTCTTTCTTTTTTTTTTGGGTTGTATTCTACTCACTTTTCATTAGTCAATCTTAAGTTTTACAGAGAGTTCACTCGCTCGGTAACCTTAGTTTACACTGCAATGTCTTCGATGACAGTCATCAGCATTAGCAGCTACAATATAATCATCTGGCATAGTGCACAAACATCATTAACGGCTTCTGAAGACTGTTTTAGTTCTGCTCAGGTTCATCTTGAGGCAATTTGGTCAGAAGAAATTTTTGTATCTTGAAATACGTAATGAATCGTTTTATATATTCGTTGAACTTAAAGTTGTGCTACTGTCTGGATAATTATGTTGACGAGCATTGGGTGTTTGCGAAAATTTATTTGGAAGTTAGAGAAACGATTTGCTTAACTAAAGACAGTGAAGTAGTGAAATATACTGGGGTGTTAGGGAAATACCTCGTAAATATGGCTTCGGTTGCTTTGAAAATCTCTGAAGTAAAATCTCAGTGTTCCAGACTCTCGACTGATTTCACTGTTCGAATCCGGTATGCCAATATCTGTATTGGGTTGCCATCACAGCTGAATAGTTTTGCAGTCTTTTGTAGACTTTTTATTTTCATAGTTTATTTATATACATATTTTATAGCATTACCTACAAATAAAAAAAAACCAATAAGAATTTTAAATAATATCCCGCCAAACAACAAAGGTTGCATGACAGCCCTGACAAGTGCATTGCTAGTGCGGGCAAATAATCGATAACATTAGCGATACTTGAATTACTTTACAATTTTTGCCACAATGTACACATAAATAATAGTTTGTTTAAAACTATTTGAGCATTTCGTACACAATTATCATACTAAGAATTTTTTTCCAAAGTGATTTGACTCATTATAGTGTAGTTTACCGATATCATCGAAAATCTGTTATCGACTATCAAATGTTGAATTTGATATCAGTTTCCCATCACTAGCACGCATACATTTTTCATGCTAACCTGCCAACTCAGACCATTTATATTTTAATATTTTTTAAAAGTCCATTTCGCGCAAGTTGACATTCTTTTTGTTCGGTTGGTTTTACCTGATAATTTTATTTGCAATTAATTAACTAGAGTTTTGGTACAATGCTAATTAAACAATTATACCAATGTAGTTTTGAGTTGTAGTGATGCAGTTAATTCAGAAAAAGGTTACGTATAACTAAAAAACCCATTTTTAAGTGATGTATTTTACTAAAACTCTATCAAATCTCTAATAAAAACTTGAGAGATTTGTAATCAACAAAAGAGATTTGTGTGACACCTTCACATCTCGTTTGGAACTGGGTTGGAATTAAGTTGGTAAGGAGCTCCCTGACACCCCAGATAAGGAGTAATAAATGAGAAGAAAGGAAACCTTTAAAAATATAAAATATACGAAGGTATAAGGCTCTCCATTGTGGTTCCCTATGTTTTTATACCCGTTACACATAGTGTATATTCAGTTTGTCCAAAAGTTTGTAACGCATTGAAGGAGGCATCGGAGACCCCATAAAGTATATATATTCTTGATCAGCTCGATGAGACGAATCGATCTAGCCATGTCCGTCGGTCTGTCCGTCTGTTTGTTGCTATGCGATTTATTCGATGAAGATATAAAGATATTGGGCTGAAATTTTAAACTTAAGCTTTTCTCGGCAACGACTAGGTTAAGTTCGAAAAAGAGTGCCACGCCCATTTTTAGGTATAGCCCCCATATAAACTTATCGATTTTTCGATTTTTCTTTAAAAATAGTAATTATTTATGAATGTACTCGCTCCCAATTGGGTAAAAACATTTCTTTTGTCATCCAGGGTCAAAACCTAGACGCCACGCCCATGTAACGGGTATTTCAGCTTCGGTTCCACCGAAGTTAACGTTTTCCTTGTTATTAAATAATTTGAGTAAAACACAAAAATCTTTGCGATGTTTCCTAGGTCAGACTAGGCCCATTGTGATACCATATGATCCCTTACTTGATCACCTACTCGAACCAGCTCGATTTCCTTTAAAGGTGACTACTACACTAATCTTGAGTGCTGTAATATCCGCCAGACTATCAAGAAACGGCCTACCAAGTAACGGTATATCTTATTCTTCCAATGGCTGGACAGTGACAAAGAAAGTGTTCTAGTGTCTCCTCTTCTTCCTCGTTTCTACAGCTCCTACAGATGTCATTTGATGCTACCCCAAGTCGAATGCATAATCTCTGCCAGCTTGATTGTTTCCTGTTTCACTCGCAATTGAGATTGGTCATGGGAATTCATGTCGAAATACTTCCTGGAGGTATAACGGAAATGGTACCTTTTCTGAACGATCTATATGCTTCGCAATTACTAAGAATATCTTGGTGACCCCATGCGAACCCATGCGAGGCAATTCTCATCAACAGATATTCGGTTCTTGGAGGAAGTTTAAGTTATTGTACGAGTAAAGTGCTTTTAAGGCAGCCTGACTTTCTGAGAAGATGTATACTTTTTGCTTACAACCTGAGTGGTGTCCTAGATCATCGTTTCAGCTTGAAAGACGCTGCAGTGATCGAAAAGTCTAAAAGATTCTCTAATCTCCAGGTCCTGGGAAAAGAAAGCTTCTCCAACCCTTCGTTTGAGTTTTCATCCATCTGTATAGATATTGACGGCGTTGCTTTTATAATGAGCTAGGCTTTCCCATTGTGAGCTTGTTGGGATAAACTTCTTGTACTTCCTACCAAATGTTGGGTATGATGTACAGAAGTCTGTGGCTGGTGGCAAGAGCACTTGATAGTTGAGTATCCTCGAGTGTCCATGGTTGCAATTGTACCAGCCTGATGTCTTCGTTACTATCATAGCCGTATTCGTTGTCAGTTCTTTTGCTATAAGATTGATGAGCACTTTATTTGGACCTGTACAATTTGTTTGGTAATTTATAGATGATAATAACGGGCAAATTTCCGGCCTCAGCAGCCACGCAAAGATTTTCTCTTTTTTTTTTGTCATTTTCCATCAATTGTTGCAGCATATCTCTAGAAATATATATTGAAGATGTCGATACTTCTCGGTTGGTGTGTAGTGCTCCATGGTAGAAATAGTGAAACCAAATGTCTACTTTAAAACAATTTTTCGCCGGGGACCATAAAACAGACCACTCTGTAGGTGTTGTGTATTTTCATAGTTAATCTAACTTAATTTTTAAGTATTTCTTAATGGTCTTCATTACTGTTTATACGTGTATTTCTAGAAACTCGTGAGTTTATAATTCAATTTAACTCTATCTCTCTCTCGTATAAACGCACTATATGATTTGAAAAGACTCTATAGTTTTGAATGATTAAAATATTCTACTAACTTAACTAAAAATGTATTGCTTCTTAAAACACACTTTTCACCACAATAACCCCAACAAAGATACATTTAAATCCCTCTTCAAATGACAACACTGCACATCTATACTATATTATCTCAACCATAATTAAGAACATCAACGTCGTGTTAAGTATCCAGAAAAACTAATGATAGCAACATTTACGACAAAGCCAATTGTTTTCGACCAGACAGACGACAATACAGATAGAAAGCCGCAAAGGAACCACAAACCAGCGACACACCCACCAGCGAAACTTTCACTTTAATTTTTATGCGTGATAAAACATACACAAAATTCTCTCAGACCATTAAAAAAATCAGTAAAGTCTCTTCCAAATAAAACAAAAAAAAAAAAAAAACAAAAAAGGCATACTTAAAATGCGAGACATTTTATTTTTCCGCAAGTACAACAACAACACCGAACGAAGGACACATGGGCTGTTCTCTGTGAATTCATTGGGAAATTCAATTAGCTTTAAGCGAGCGGAGGGAGACCAGCTGAAAGTTGTTGACTGCTTGCTTAGGTAATGTTTCAATTAATTCATTTGAACTGCTCAACTCTCATTCATTATTATTGTCAATATGTAACATTGTGTATAGCAGCTGAATCTGTGAAACCTTTTTTGAAAAGATCCTTTTTTTTTTTGTAAAATGTGCAAACAACAATTTGCTAATGATTCTTATTTTGGGAATTGTATTTAGAGTTTAGATGGCTATTTTTATGTTTTATAAGCAAATATTAAGTAAGTATTTATTGGCATTTGAATTATTTGTTAAGGTTTATGGTTTATTTTTTTAGAAAAGGTATTTAAACAAATAAGTTGTGTGCAGTTCTCTCCGGCATTGCTCGAGTGGAATAAAAAAGTTATTTTCAGATATAGATGCGGCACCAGTCAAAACTAAAAAAAGTTGATATTTAAATTATAAGCAGATAAGGGTAACTTGAAGTTAAATCTAACTAAACTATTTAAAATTGTGAAGTAAAAAATTAAAGTTGTGCTTCATATACACATATTAGCCGTGCAGCTGTAAAAGAAACTGAGACCTAATAAACTTGAATATAATTGATTGGAATAGGAACAGATTACTATCTCCTAGATACCCATGATAGAGTAGTGGGCTCCCAATTTATGGCATTTCTTAAAGCTAATGAAGACGAATGTGTGCAACAGCTGTTTTGTAACTGCTCAGCTTTGTGTTATAGAACCATGGTCACCTGGGAAACCATGTCCGAATTATCCAAAATGGAGATGCGTAATATCAAGTTCTTAAAATCGAAAATATGATTTTTAATAGCCTAATTATGATAGCTAAAATTCATGCAATAAAAATTAAAAATTTATTTTCATGATATGCGTAGTATCTAATCTTTTGGAGATTTTATGGTATTTAAGAAATAATATATAGAATATTAGTTAGTGCGGCAGATCAAGAATACCACAGCAGGCTCAGCTTCACGACTCCTCGAGGGTGAGGTTGGTCCAAGAGTGGTTACCATCGATGTGAAACAAAAATAACAAGAAAAAGTGTACTTAAATGCAATGATGGCTAGTCTAAAAAGATGTACTCCAGGTAGCAGACACAGAGGTGTAAATCCACCCGTGGATAATTCATTGGCAGAGGCAGGCTTCTGAAGACCTCAACTACAGTTAAAGCAACACAAACATGACAATATACGGATATGCACGTGAAAGTCCGAACCCTTAACAGGAATGGTGCAATAGTCTCCATGTTTACAGTTGTAGATGAACGTCTCGTATCAATACGCATCAAAGAAAAATTTTTCATTGCTATTTGTGCGCACGCCCCGGCAAAAAGTTAAAAATGATATGGAGAAAAATGAATTCTTTAAGTACTTGGAACGGATCTACAAACGCTGCTCAAAGCACGACATCAAACTGGTGATTTCAACGCACAAATTGAAAGAGAAGAAATCTTTCGCCCAACTATCGGAAAAATTCGCCAGGCTGCCGTCCCCATAACAATAATGAAGAAATGCTAATCGTCTTTGTTGAGTAGAAACATAGTCATAAAAGAAAAAGCCAGATTCCCATATCTAGACATCCTCAAGAACAATAGTGTGGCTGGGGACCCATTCAGCACCCAAAAAGATCAAAAGGTGATTGATGACAGGCAGACTTCGAGCGTGCTTAATATTCGAGCACACAAAGGTACATGGTTCTAGGCCAGGTATGTTATGAGCTATCATACAACGAAAGCTAAATGTTGGCAGGCTAAGACCACAACAGACTGGCCACTGCCTTCTCAACAAGACTCACTCACCTACTTCGAATGACGTCTTCGGCCTCCGACAGTATAAATGAAAAGGGAGAAACTTATATCTCAAACCCAATAGCTAAGGCAGCCAGATAAGTTATTGGCTATACTAGACCTCGATCGTAAAGTTGGTACGATGAGTAGTGTCGCATTGCTACGGCTTAGAGGAATATATCGCGACAACGAATCTGTTGCTGAGCGATATAGAGATAAATGGAGATAGGAAAAACGACAACTGGAAAGATGCAAATTGGAGGAGGTTGAAATGATGGGTGACATAAAAGAGACTCGAGGATTTTACAAAGCAAGGAATTTCTTTCTGTAACAATGAAAATGGAAGCATGATAGCCGCTTCTCTAAACTACTTCGGGGCGATGTCGGAAATAATACCGGCAGCGGAGAAGAAGATGAACTGGATTCCCCGATCGATTATGGGAGTACTGTGTAGCCACCAGACTATGACGAAGTCTTACATGCTATAAAAAAGCTTCCAAATAGCAAAGCCGAAAGCGCAGAGATATTTAAGACTCCTATGCAAAATAGGGACTGGTGAAAGCAAGCCAAGCGACTAGAACATTGGTGCCCTGTGCCTAGTTTTTACATGGGAGATTAAGTTGGACAGTATCAGTGTGGTTTCAGGTAAAAAGAAGACGACCATTGTCCCTACATTCACACTACCGCAGATCCTGGAGAAGACCAAAGAAAAACAAATTGACGAACACCAATTACTTATAACAACGAAATTTGTATCTTGAAGATTCTAAGTTACATACAGTGTTTTTAAAACATAGTCAAATCAAATCTTGAGGACTTCTGAGCATTATTATCAATGAGATCATAAATTCGGTATAGTAAATTTTTTTGTATTAATAAGTTATTTATAGGTGAAAAAAATAAAGTGCGCACATATCAAACAACCCGCTTGTTATGTATAAACAAGCAAGATTTTTTATCAAATTTGAAAAGTTTTGCAAAAGCAACAAAAACTTAATAAAAATTTCGATTAACAAACAAAACAAGAACAACTCGAACAACTGGTAATCCAGTAGTTCGATCAATAAAAGCAACGGCGACTAACAAGTTTTTAAATCCCAAAAAAAACTATAAAACCCCCACATATATATCAAGCAAAAAAACCAAAAATCAACAAAAACAAAAATAAAAACAAACTTATAACGAGATCAAGTTGTTAGTATGAGAAAAAAAAAAAGAACAAATGCAGAAGGACATGCAAAAACTGGCAAACTTGCACCAAAAATTGCTCAATAAAATTGACAATAAAGGCGCAAAAAAGTTTTTTAACGCATTGGTTTGTGCACGACAAAGAGACAAAGACCCAGTCAGACAATGTTGGCAAAACTTTTGTTTAGCTGCAGAGAAAAAAAAAAAAAACACCACAGTCGGGCAGTGGACAGAGTATAATTCGCCAGACACACACACACACACACACACACACACACACACACACACGCACACACAGACATTGCAAATGGGGAAAAAGTTTCGGCGGGGCGTGTGCGTCTCACAATGGTGGACAGAAAACATTCCCAGGGCAATAAAAAAAAATATTATTTGATGCCATTTAGTGCGCACGAACTGCAAACTTTTTGTTTGTTTTTTTCCTTAGTTTTTTTTTTTGGGCGGCATCAATTTCAATTCTTTACCGTTTTCAAAGGCAATATAAATTCTTCGATGCGATTTATTCAGCAAGCCGCCCTTAAGAAACATTTTTTTTTGTTTTTTTTTTTTTGTCGCCACTTTTTAGAACACTCTCTGTCACAGATAATATTATTCTTGGTCTTCTTCACTCGTGCGATGCAAATGATACTTTTAACATATAAAAAGTTTGTAACTCAACAATTAGGTATTCTACAATCTAATTGACAAGAATATTTCTTCTTCTTCTTCGGTTCCTGAAACCCTAATGGGTCACAGGGCGTCTATAGCTACTCCCACCTCGTCCTGTTCTCTGCAAGGGCTGCAAGTTGACTCCACCCTGGTAGGCGAAGTCCTTCTCGTTCTTGACACTGTTCTCCTCCATGTTTCGCGGGGACGTCCTCTTCTTCGACTCTACCATCAAGAGGATTCCATTGCATGGCTTTTCGTGTGATGTTGCCTACGGGCTTACGAAGTGTATGCATGATCCTGAAGTTTGTTGGTGATGGTTGTGGTTACCTTCCAAGTGCAACATCCGTAGAGTAGCACAGAAAGCACGATAGATTTGAACATTTTTGACCTTAAGAGTAGTACTAAATCGTTGTTTCGCCAGATGGGAATACGGTATGATTTCACGTAAACAGCTTCCGCTTTGCTGATCCGGCTGCAAACATCCAGCTCAGTTCCGCCTTCTTCAGCAAGAATGCTGCCTTTGGTACGTGTAGTTCTCAACCATCTCGATTTGTCGTCCGTCGATTACAACCTACTCGTGGTCGGTCCAGTAAGACTGAGGTAAGGGTTTGTGTTTTCAACGTGTTAATTTTAGTCCAGTCAAGAATATTTACTGTAATATATTACAGGTTTTAAGATAAAAATTTGTACCTCTTTTTTTTTTAATCACGTTTTAAAAAATAACTTTAGACTCAAATTCCCCGAAACCCCACATTTGTACCAGATCCTATTCTCTAGATAATCAAATTTTTGTGAAATATAGACTTGTTTGTTATTTATTGTTTGCA
>JAEIFJ010000875.1:0-22682 GCA_018903435.1 Leucophenga varia
ACTTCTTAGACCCTATAAAGTATATATATTCTTGATCAGCATGACGAGACGAGACGATCTAGCCATGTCCGTCTGTCTGTCCGTCCGTCTGTCCGTCTGTCTGTATTTATGCGGTTCATTCGCTCAGTTTTAAAGATATTGACCTGAAACTCGGAACTTAAGCTTTTCTCAGTCCTAAGCAGCTCAAGTGTTAAAATCAAAGTGCCTCGCCCATTTTAAGGTGTAGCCCCCATACAAATTTACCGTTTTTTTCGCATTTTTTGAAAGAAAATAGCAATTATTTATGAATGTAGTCACTCCAAGTTGTTTAAAAATACTTCTTAGGTCATCCAATGTCAAATCCAACCTGCCACGAACATTTTTAGCAATAGCCCCCATACAATTTTACCGCCCATTTTCGAATTTTATATGAGAATAGCTATTATTTATGAATGTAGTCACACCAAGTTGTTTAAAAATACTTCTAATGTCATCCAATGTCAAATCCAAGCTGCCACGCCCATTTTTAACTATAGCCTCTATACAAATTTAACGCCCGTTTTCGAATTTTTGTATAAAAATAGGTATTATTTATGAGACTATTCACTCAAATTTATGTAAAAACACTTCTAATGATATCGAATAACAAAACCAAGGTGCCACGCCTATTTTAAGCTATAGTCCCCACACAAACTTTTTGATTATTTTCCACCAAATGTATGAAAAGTAATTATTTTCGAATATATATTTATAAATGTATAAAAGCCACTGATGATCACACTAAACTATTCAAAGATTCGTGTGACGGGTATTTAAGCTTCGGTTCTACCGAAGTTAACGTTTTTACTTGTTAGTATTAATGTTTACTTAATTTTAACCTCTCTTAACTACCACGTGACAAATCAAAGTTCTGCTAGTCCTCTAAGATTCTTCTCTTCTTCTATCCTCTTTACTCTGGGCGTGCGGTCAAACCATACAGAACCCAGTGTTTAAACCAGAGTGGACCGTCAATAACTTTGGAACAAAATTCAATTGTCGTAACGCCCACGAAAAATTGTGTCTCTAGCGCTTACAGTCGAATCTAAGCCGGAACCTGTGATTGGACTGAAGTGTAGGCCGTTGTAACTTTGGAACGAAATTCAATTATCGCAACGCCACGGAAAATCTTTGCTGCTAACCTTGTAGTCGAATCTAGGCCGGAACCTGTGATTAGACTGTAGTGTAGGCCGCTGTTACTTTGGAACGAAATCCAATTGTCGCAACGCCACGAAAAATCTTTTGTCACTAATCTTGCAGTCGAATCTAAGTCGAAACCTGTGATTGGACTGTAGTGTAAACCGCTGTTACTTTAGAACAAAATTCAATTGTCGCAACGCCACGGAAAAATAATTGTCCCTACCCTTACAGTCGAATCTAAGCCGGAACCTGTGATTGGACCGTGGTGTAGGCTGTTGTTACTTTGGAACAAAATCCAATTGTCGCAATCTTTGTTACTAGCACTTGTCTTTGTCACAAATTTTATTAATATTCACAAAATGATTGGTTACTCATAGTTTTTTAATTAATAACTTATTCTTTAATGAAAGCCAAAAATAAAAATTTAAATTGAAAAAAAAAACCAATAAGTAAATTAAACGCAAATATTCTCACTTGTGCCTCGTGTTTCCTATGCAAACTTTTCGAATTTATTAATAACTATTTATTTCTTAAAATCACTAGTAATTCATTACTTATAACTTATTACAATTTTTTCTTTTCGTATATATATTCTTGATCAGCCCGACGAGACGAATCGATCTAGCCATGTCCGTCCGTCTGTCCGTCCGTCTGTCTGTCTGTCTGTCTGTCTGTATATTTCTAGGCATCTTTTTTGTTGAAGACAGAAAGATATTAAGCTGAAATTTGGAACTTAAGCTTTTCTCGACAACGACTATGTTAAGCTCTAGAATGAAAGTGCCACGCCCATTTTTAGGTATAGCCCCCATACAAACTTACCGTTTTTTTTTTCGATTTTTTGTATAAAAATACTAATTATTTATGAATGTATTCGCTCCCAATTGGGTAAAAACATTTTTTTTGTCATCCAGTGTAAATATCAAGATGCCACGCCCTCTTTTTGGCATAGCCCCCATATAAACTTTCCATTTTTTCCGATTTTTTGTATGAAAATAGTTATTATTTATGCATATATTCACTTCAATTTAGCTTAAAACATTCTAATGTCATCTAATGTCAAATCAGATGTGCCACGCTTTTTTTTTGGTATAGCCTCCATACAAATTTTGTGGCCATTTTCGAATTTTTGTATGAAAATGGTTATTATTTATTCATGTATTTACTCCATATTGGGTAAAAACTCTTCCAATATCATGGTGCCACGCCCATTTTTAGGTGTTTCTTCCATACAAACTTACCGCCCGTTTCCAGATATTTTCGAGAAATTTGTTGTTATACATACATATCTGTATTTTTAGCTCAAAATTTAAAATTAATATTGTTTGTATACTTGAATGACCACTAATGATTACACATAAACTCTTTAAAGATTCGTGTGACGGGTATTTAAGCTTCGGTTCTACCGAAGTTAACGTTTTTTCTTGTTTAAAATTATTTTTTTTCCACTGGAACTTTATTTTTTATTGTATTACAATCTTTTCACTTAATATTTTTTTTCCAATGTATTCTTTCTTTTACTACTTTCCTTAACAAAAACAACACACGAAGCACCCCACACTTATTCTATTCTTGTCCTTAATTACTTCCGACTATGTGCTCACCTGTTGCTTGCTTGATTCCAATTAATTTCTTCTCCAGCCACGCATAATTATAACACCTTCTTCGGACTGCGTCGGCGTCAACCGTTTCGTTTACTCTCCCACTCTCACTTTCTTTATTTTCTTTTTTTGCAAACCAAGCTTACGCACACCTGTCTCATCATTCGTATACATATGTGTACAGAAAGCTTTTTGCGCATACATTCGTAACGTCGATTGCTCTTCAAACCGTTTCGCACATGTTACTGCTCGCCTCTAACTAACACAACTCCCACACACCTGCCTCGTCATTTGTCTAAGTACAGCAAACTATTCGCGCATGTATTCGTAGCGTCACCACGTGAGCAGCAGTGTTGCCGAAACTTTTTCAGCAAAAGTAGCTAAAGCGAGGACTAAAAAAGGGGTAAAAGTAGCTAACTTTCTTCAAAAATAGCTGAAAAAAGCTAGCTAAAAAGGAAACAGTTTTTTTTTTTTAAATTGAAAATCAACTCTTTTAATTCAATGTTGTTATTATTTCATCAATGATGAGTTGGTCATCATTTTCAACGCTATCGCTTTTGTAATTAGCCTTTCTAAGGTACTTTGCTGGAACGTCATAGTCGAAACAACATTTTCCATGTCGGCGTAATCCATATCCTTAAGTCAAATCTTATATTAATTTGTATATCAGAATTTAAAATAGTTGTTTCTTAGAGCTTAGCACCGTGCAGCTGATTCTATTTCTTAATTTAGTTTTTATTAAATTCACCTTCAACTTGTGAAGTAGCAGTGTGCTCAGCAACAAAAAGGCACAGCGCAACCTCCTGCTCAATGGTTTTGGGCACTGGTTCCACCTCGAAGGAAATTTTGTTTATTTGTCCAAAACTCTTACCATTGTAAACATGTTTTGCTGCTGTTGCATGTTTTGCAAATGACACAATTTGGCCTTTATCGTGCTCTTGCAATAAAAACAGAACACTTCAGTGGGATCTTTGGTCACTTTTCTCACCCAGTCTTTGAATTCTGGCTTTGTAAGCCATGCGTCTCGTCATTTTTGATTGTATATTTCTTTCGGCATTTTTAACTTTAAGAGTGACGCTTTCCTGACGCTTGCAAAATGATATAATCTTTTTGAGTGATCGTTATCGAAAAAGATATCGATGGAATACACTTTGCTAAATGGTGTTGGAAAATTTCTCTCAAAAAAAGTATCGAAACTAACAAATATGCATCCAATTCCGATATATGTTCCCTTTTATTTCAGCTAATTGTAATTTTTGAAAATAACTAGATTTGTAGCTAATAGCTGTTTTAAAATTTTTGTAGCAATCGGCCTTAAAAAGTAGCCAGATCTAGCTACAAAGTAGCTGATTCGGCAACACTAGTGAGCAGCTCTTTGAGTGGGTGAGAGTGCTTTCATTCGGACGCTCGAATACGCTTCTGTTTGGCGCAGCATGACAGCATTTAATACGATGACGCGCATGCTCGAATTACTGCAGAGTGTAGCGTGCAGTTACTTTCTCTCACCGAGAGAACGTAATTGTGCGGGTGCGTGCCTATGTAAAGCTCTGAGTTGTTGTTATTTTTTTTCCTCTTTCTTCTAATCAATATTGTGGGTGGTTTCTAAATTTACTAATTTCTATCATTTATCAAATTCTTAATTTAGAAGTAAGCAAATCTATTCAAATTTGAACAACATTTTATCCGAAAATCGATAATGAAATACTAGTTGTTTTGCGATGGTAGCTTACCATCGTCACAATGTGTTATCATCAGTGGCTTAAAAAGAACTTCGAGATGGGATGGGACGTGGTCAATGGTTTAATACAACTTACGTTGTGTGGGGCCTATGCCAAAAATGGGCGTGGCACCTTGGACATGATATTGGATGATATTAAAAGTGTTTTTACAAATATTTATAATTAATTGTAGCATATAACTTTTATTGATCAACGGATGATCCACAGAAAGAGCTGATGGTGATTGAAATTGACAATACATTACTAAATAATAACCATTTTCATACAAAATTCGAAAACGGGCGGTAAGTTTGTATGGAGACTTTAGCTAAAAATGGGCGTGGCACCTTGCTTTTGATATTGGATGATATTAGATGTTTTTGTAGGCCATGAGGAGTAAATACATTCTAAAATAATAACCAATTTTATTCAAAAATTCGAAAATGGTTGAAAGTTTGTATGAGGGCTATGCCTAAAAATGGGCGTGGCAAATTAGATTTAACATAGGATGTCAGTAAAAGAGTTTTTACCCAATTTGGAGTGAAAAAACGGTAAGTTTGTTTGGAGGCTATACCTAAAAATGGGGATGGTACTTTAATACTCAAAATTGACCTGGTCGTCGCCGAGAAAAGTTCAGTTTCAAATTTCAGCTAAATATCTCTAGTAGTCTCGAGTAAATCGCCTTGAAATAAACAGACGGACAGACGGGCATGGCTAGATCGACTCGTCTCATCGAGCTGATCAAGAATATATATACTTTATGTCTCCGATGCCTCCTTTAATGCGTTACAAACTTTCTGACAAACTGAATATATCCGTTTACACTATGTGTAACGGGTAAAAAATGACAGAAACTGATTTAGGGAAGTTAAATCATATTTAAAAAAGGAAAACCGTTTACTTCGTTTGAACCAAAGCAGAAATACCCGTTACAGAAAACTCTTAGTGGTTTAAATATTACATAGGCGCATTGATTAAATTCCACGATGAATTTGGTCAATATCTTTAAAACTAAGCGAATGAATAGCATAGCTTCAGACAGACGGACAGACAGACGGACATGGCTGGATCAACTCGTTTCATCGAGCTGATCAAGAATATGTATACATTGTGGGGTGTCCGATGCCTCCTTTAATGCGTTACAAACTTTCCGATACACTGAATATGGGTATACCCGTTTACACTATGTGGAATGGGTATAAAAAAGAAATAAAACGCAAGAATCTAGACAAGATTTAGTATTTCTTTTGCAATATTAAAAATTTTAATTGTGAAATAAAGCAAATTGATTCTTTTGCCGACTCTAAATAATCGGCCGCAAGTCAAGTGTCGACACAAACCACATATTTGTCGACTTCAAATCCGCTTTCAACACGCCAATCAGAACAAAGTATTTCAGAGCAGTGACTGATCTTAAAATCCCGTCAAAAATTGTCCGCATCTGTATGATGACGCTAGAAAAACACCCAAAAGCGCTGTCAGGGTCGGTGAAGATCTCTCCGACCCCTTTGACACCAAGAGAGGCTTCAGGCAGAGTGATGCGTTGTCGTGCGACTTTTTCAACCTCCTGTTGGAGTACATTCTGAAGTATGTCGACCGGAAGGGCTGCTTGCATATGCCGACGACATAGACATTATCGGCAAAAATGTTCGAGCTGTCACCGGGGTGTTCTCGGCAAGCAAATGCAAAGAGAGATACAAAAATACATAATACGCCGGTCCTTATGTATGGCTCAAAAGCATGGGTGTATTTGTGAGGAAGATACTAAGGAGAATCTTTGGTCCAGTAAGAGTAGAAATTGACATCCGTATGCGCAAGAACGATGAGCTGTACGAGCTATATGCCGACATAGACATAGTCAGGAACATCCAATATAAAAGGGTGTCCTGGCTATGCACCTGTGCCGGATGGACACAGAAGCTCCAGCAAAAAGTTTGGAAGCAAAACGTGAATCAAATCGGAGTGGCGCGGCAGAGAGGACGCTGTTAGGGAAGCTTTAGCGCGGCAAGAACAAACTTTCAGGATCAGATAAACGCTGTTAGTGAAAGAGTAAATAGCTTGTGTGTCGAGAAGCACCACAAGTTGAACCCTATAAAAGAATTTGTGTGAACCACTTGACATAACAAAATCAGTTCCAGAATTTAGTGGAGGGTCAGATGAATACGTAGCGTGGAAGTAATCGGCTGTTGACGATTACGAATTGTTAAGGCTTTGTAACAAAATTAGAGGAGCAGCCAGAGCGGTACTGGTATCATACAATACTGTCCTCAATCTTGATGCAGTCATAGCCAGACCGGATTGCTCGTACGTTGACAAAACCTCACTACGACTTCCGAGGCAAGGCCTCAAAATGGTTAGAAAAGGTGACTTAACCCAAATGGAATATTGTGACACGAAGTTGAGATCATAATGACACATAAATCAGAGCAGGCAACGCCTCTCAATGATGAGGTCAGGGCTGACGCGCTTCATGCCTTCATTTCAAGCCTTAAGAAATCACTTAAAGTCATTGTTTTTCCGGCTCAGCCGAGGAATTTAGCATCTGCTTTAGCATTAGCTAGAGAAGCAGAGGCTAGCATCGAGCGCAGCATGTCTTCGGCCTCATACGCCAAAGCCATTGCAGAGAGAGAACAGACGAAAGAGAATTGTCGAAGTACAATAAGGACGAACGGGCCAATAAAAAAATTCCATTTTGTCAGGAAATCAACAACAACAATGGGTGTCAAGAAAAAGGTAGAAGAGAAGAGCAAGGACAATTCCAGAGCCAATGGAAATTGTCAGCCCACTAATTTTTCGAAACCTCAGACTAGCAACAAGCAGGCTCAAAAAAGACCATATACGTCCGATAGAGTGACAGAACCAAGGCGCGTTTGACTGAACAATGTTGTTCAGATCGCCCCCTATGCTGTGGAACAAAAAAATATATAGGTCACTATGCGACAATGAATCTTTACATTTTTTAATGAACGATCCCGACTGCCGATCAAACGACAGTTGAGTGGGAGAGTTTTAAAATTTTAATTGACACAGGGTCGACATAGAATTACGTTAAGCCCGTAGATTAAAGGAGCCATATATTAAGCTTGTAAGCTTAATACATGGCTCGAGTAAAATAACAAACAAATGTTTGACGAAAATTTTTGGACAAATTTCTTTTGATGCCATTATTGGTTTCGACTTGTTAACACAAGCGGGAGCGGCGTCAAATTTACAAAATAATACAATTAAATACCAAAACAAGTCCGAACAATTGTATTCCCATTACTGTGACAGTGGTAACTTCACAGATTTTAATGATATAGTAGTGCCCATGTCCGTTAAAAAAGGTTTCAAAGGCATGATATTGGAAAAATCAAAGGCATTTTCAAACTTCAACGAGCCATTTTCAAACTTCAACGAGCCATTTCCCTTTAAAACTTCGGTCACTGCCACGACTCGCACTACAGATAACGAACCAATCTACACCAAGCTATACCCTTATCCAAATGGAGTCTCTGATTTCGTTAACATCGAAATCAAACAATTAATTGAAGATGTATCATTGGACCATCAAAATCTCCATATAACAGCCCAGCTTGGGCTGTTGTTGTCAAAAAAGGGTTTGATAACAATGGCAATAAGAATAAACGATTAGTAATAGACTTTAGGAAGCTTAATGAACGAACTATAGCCGATCGATACCCAATGCCGAGCATCCCTATGATTCTAGCAATTCTGGGAAAGTCAAAATTTTTTACAACCCTAGATCTAAAGTCGGGGTACCAACAGATTTACTTAGCGGAACAAGACCGTGAAAAAACGTCATTCTCGGTGAACGGAGGAAAGTACGAGTTTTGCCTTCTACCTTGCCGCCTAAAATATGTGGGAAGCATTTTCCAAAGAACCATTGACGATATTCTGAGGGAACACATAGGAAAGATAAGTTACGTAATAATTTTTTTTGAAAACGTGGTTGACCACGTGAAACATATCGATACAATTTTAAAATGCTTGTGCGATGCCAACATGAGAGTCTCAAAAGAAAGACGAGGTTCTTTAAAGAGAGCATCGAGTTCTTGAGCTTTGTGGTGTAAAATACGAATTAATACAACTGATATTGTTGGTGGTATAATCAGAACTAACTTTATTTATCCAAATTAATTGTTACAGAAAATGCTTATTGCATACATATAGATGTATGCGAACAGACGTAAGCTAACCAATTCTTAGCTTGAATTCGATACTATGCTTGAAGGTCGCGAGTCGTTGACATTCTTGTCATCCGACGCTTTCGTAAACATTGCTGCGCGGAGCGCTTGTATCGGATGGACTGATCGTCAGTTTATGCTGACGGGACATTATTTCATTAGTACGACTTCAAGCATAGTATGTTCGCTACAGTGGTAACCAGAAACATTGTAAAAACTGACCCTGAAAAAGTAAAAGTCATACAGAAATATGTAGAGTCAAAAAACTTGTACAAAAACGGCAAAAAACGGCTCAGTCAGTAAGCACAAATCCAAAAAGGTTGCAGTTGTATTTAACAAAAATCAATGCGATGCGTTTGAACGCCTACGAAACATTTTGGCATCGGAAGATGTCATCCTAATGTACCCAGATGGCATCGGAGCCGTCCTATCCCAAGAAGGCCGGTCAATAACAAAGATTTCTAGTACGCTTAAACGATGCGAGCTGAACTATGCCACAAATAAAAGGAAGTTGCTAGCCATTGTATGGGCCCTTGGCAAACTAAAGAATTTCATAAATGTCAAAAAAAAATAAAAATTTTCACTACCATCAACCCCTCACCTTTGCAGTTTCGGACAGAAACACGAACGCACAAATTAAGAGGTGGAAAGCATGCATCGAAGAACATCGCGGCAGAACATAAATGCGTTCCAGAACGAGCCTCAGTCGGATGCTGCAACCATTCATATCAAAGTTTCGATGACCGTACGGTCGAAGCCACAGACAAACCTTTAAATTGCTTCAGGAATCAAATAATCCTAGAAGAAGCAGGATACCCGTTAAAACGAAACTTTATACTATTTGACAGCAAAACTCTCCACTTAATCAATTTCACTGACAAAAACACAGTGTTCGAGATAATTAAAGAGGTCATCAACCCAGAAGATGTAAATGCAATTCATTGCGATTTACCAACGCTAGCTAGTTTTTAACGACCTAGTGTTAAACTTTTCCAAAAATGAGTAAATTGGCTAATAAAGTTGTCATAAATTGCAGAGTTTGTTCCAAAGCAAAATATGACGGACACCCCAAAAAAACAAGAACTTGGAATAACACCAATCCCTTTATACGCCAACGAAGAAAAAAAGACAAAAAAAACAATCACAGAAAAAAACAATTTCTAAATTGCAACGACAAGTTTTCGAAACTTGCGATCGTGCAACCGGTGGCGTCTCGAACGATTTGAAACCGCCCATAATTCAATTAGTAAATTTTTTTCCAAACACCAAAACCATATATTGCGATAACGAGGCTTCGTTCAACTCGGAAACTATAACATCGCCACTTAAGAACAATTATGGTATAGATGTCGTAAATGCGCCCCAACTCCACAACACCTCAAACGGACAAGTGGAATGTTTCCACATTGCATTCGGTTACAAACCAAAAACCGATCGAAGTCATTCTCTCAGCTCCAAAAGAATGCCGTCAGGACATAAAAGAAAAAATTAACAAAGGCACAGATAGCTAACGTTAACAGATGTAACCCAGACAGGCAGAACAGGGTGTTCAAAGTAGGTGAAAAAGTGTTTTTATAAAAATAACAAAAAGGCTGGGCAAAAAAAACTGACCACTCAATGTTCAGAGGAAACGGTACAAGCAGATATAGGAATTTTTATACTAATTAAAGGGAGGATGGTCAACAAGGACAGCCTCAAATAAAGCTTGCCTTTAGAAGGGGGAAAAAACATAAATAGAACTGAGATCGTCATGACAATCATGTCCCACTTTTTCATTACAGGATTTTTGGCACGATCCTCTTTTTAATAACAATATGAAAGCTTGGTCTTTTGTCAGTACTAAAAATACACCATCGAAATGCCAGAAGTTAAGATTTTCTAGGCACCGCACTTAAAGTAGTAGCAGGCACTCCAGATGCCTCAGATCTTAAAAGGTAAAAATGTCCGAGTCACAGTTAATAGAATCAAACAATATACAAGTAATAATAAATTCAGAGACGCAAAAAGAGATAAACCAACTCACAGACACCATTAATCAAAAAATTAAAGCGAAAAAAAATGAATTAGTTGACACTTCACATTTGTACGAAGCACTGCTGTCAAGAAATATTCAAAATAAAATGCTCACAATGACTCTCACCAAGTCTAACGTGGTTAACCTAACAATTTTTGATAATATTGATTTGAAATCTATAGTTGAACAGTCCATAGATGTCTCCATAGTTAAATTATTAGAAGCATCTAACATAAAAGTCCTTTAATCCGATGATACAATACATATAGTATAATAATCGCCTACCCTACAATTAAGTTTATTTGTAAGAAAGTTGCCGTTTTTCCTGTATCACATGAACACACTGCACTACAACTACAAGATAACACCGTGGCTGAATGCAACAACGATACCTAAGCAGTAAAGAAGTACTCCACGAACAACTTACGCTATATTCTGCAAGCAGGCGAACCATTCGCGGCCAAGCCATCTAAGACCAACTGTACTCTTAGAAGACGGCGTTATAATCGTTAACGATAGCCCGGCTCAAATCAGTACGGACGGCTGCCCCGAAGTGACTACAAACGGCACGCACCTCGTCACCTTCGAACGCTCTGCCATCATCAACGGCACCAAGTATATGATTCAACGCGAAGCCCTAAGCAAAACACAAGGCAAAGCGGGATCACCACTGGTAAACCTCATTGGTCGGTTTTGAGCACGCCGCTCCTCTATAGAATGAACAGCCAAAACCTGCACAATATTCAGGAGTTTAAAGATAAAATTGCTTTAATTGCACAAATAATTATTCATTAAATTTAGTTCTGTACCAGCACCAAAAAGAGCACGTATGCTCAAGCGAAATTTACTCCGGCAACCGCCGTTTATAAATAATCATAATAAATAAGTGTTCATTGTAATCAAATTATAATTGTCTCATTGTTGTGCCACAAGGCCAACGTTCAGTGAATTGACAATAAATACAACAGTATAACCTTTTGGAAGAACCAGCTACCGCAGCTCTTCTGGACACCAGTGGCAGCCGTCAGAGGACCGCAAAAGAAGACTTTAAGGCCATTTAGTGGTAATTTTAATAATTCAGTCCAGTTGTCTGGTCTTTTCATTTATTAGCGCTACGGTTTTAATATTTTTAGACTTTATAGTTTATATAACTTAGAAATTTATCTCATTCATTCAACCATTCATATTATTTCTACTTTTATCGTTTTAAATTTTCTATTTATAATAAGTTTATAATTATATTTAGTTTTGAATTAGCTCAGAAATTGCTAATTGCATTCTCTACGTTTTGGCATATAACGCATTTACGAATATGTTCGGTTACGTCTCTAGTCATGTTTTTTTATGTATACTTTTTTTCTTATGTTTTGCAAAGTTCACGTGATTCCTGGGTGATCAACCAGTAATGAACTTTTGAAAATTAGAATTTTTTCTTCATGTGTAAATTTGTTTTTTTTAATTGGGGAGTCAGTGCTATTTTTACGTTCTCGAGGATTTTATTTTCTATATTAATATACTTTGTGACCATAGTACTTTTAAACATATTGTCACCTGCAGCTTACGCAATCCATTTTTACCTTCTAATTTTTTCAAGCAGTTGGAATTATCGACTTAATTCGATTTTTCCATTAATGGTAATGTTGCTAACATTACTAGTGATCACTTTTTATTTTTTGGTTATTGTTATGCAGTCGCCTTTAATTTTTAATCAACGCTTTACGTATTTTTTTGTTCACTGCACTCAATCATGTGCATGTTTTTAGACTCTTTATGACCTGAATTTGTAGTCTGTCGTTACTTTAAATATAATTTTATTTTTAAATTCTATCCACGATAATTTATCAGCGATATCAAATTCTTTTTCTCAATGTGTTTAGTTAAGTGCCCATATTCGACTATTATTCTTTTGATTGTTAACATTATTATTTTCTCAATTGTAACTATCTTTTCGATTATTACATTTATAAAAGTTTCCGTAATCGCTGTTTGAGTTCCAATAGGGAACTTTGTTTTTACTTAATTATTTTGTATTGTTTTCTTTGTAGAATTTTTTTTCGCTTTAAGTGCGGCTGTTGCTGAATATTCAAAATTAATTTTTTTTATTTCTCGTTTCTTATATTACTTAATATAAACATTAAACCAATTTTATTTTGTATTGTTTTTTCTTTGTAGAATTTTTCTTCTGTATTGTTTTGTTGTTCGTAGATTTATCCATCGGCGTGGCACTTCCGGCTTTAAGCGCCGCTCAGTCCCAACGGGGAACGTTTGTGTTTAACATTATACATATTTTATATATTTATATAGTTATTTGTATTTTGTATATTTTTTTTAAATTGTTATAATTATTGTAATTAGCACAAGTCAATTTTCATAAATATTATTTTTGATTAATAAATATTAATTACACAGCCCTGCAAATTTCCATGTTTCGGATGCGAATAAAATGGAACCTAGTGTTTCCGAAGGAAATTTTCGTGCTGATCACGAGTCTGGGCTCAAAAATTTTCCATCACGTCAGGTTTTCGTGAAAAAGGGGTTGAAAACGCTAAAATAGAATTTTTGGCCATTTTTAAAAAAGTGTCTGTAATTGTAATTGCTCTTTGAAATAAGCCCCTAACCCAAATTGTTCGCATGCACCCTTAGAATAGAGGGTGCACTTATGTTTAGGGGGTTTGAAAAAATGAGCATAATAACTTATTTACACCCAAAGTAAGGAAATATTGGAAGAAGCAATGTTCCTAGGCGTATTCAATGTCGCTGATTACAAATCTGCAGTCAGATTTCAAAAATTCAAAATGGCGGATCCAATATGGCGGACGAATATGTTAAAAATTGATCAGATTTACTTGAAACTTGATACTCTAGGGTTTTTGACGACGCCATTGATCCGCCATTTTATCGAAAACCTGACGTGATGGAAAATTGAGCCCAGATTCCTGTTCAGCACGAAAATTCCCTTCGGAAACAATAGGTCCCATCTTATTCGCAAATCTGATGCAGGGCTGTGTTATTTATTAATAAATATTGATTTTCTTTTTGCTGTTAAATTAAATTAGTAGTGCCTTTTAACTTTCACATTTGGAGTTTTGCACTTATTCATTTTTTCAGTAAGTCATTTATTGGTTATTTTTTATTTTTTATTTTATATTTTTTATTTTTTATTTTTTATTTTTTATTTTTTATTTTTTATTTTTTATTTTTTTTTTTTTATTTTTTATTTTTTATTTTTTATTTTTTATTTTTATTTTTTATTTTTTTATTTTTTATTTTTTATTTTTTATTTTTTATTTTTTATTTTTTATTTTTTATTTTTTATTTTTTATTTTTTATTTTTTATTTTTTATTTTTTATTTTTTATTTTTTATTTTTTATTTTTTATTTTTTATTTTTTATTTTTTATTTTTTATTTTTTATTTTTTATTTTTTTTTTTTTATTTTTTATTTTTTTATTTTTTATTTTTTATTTTTTATTTTTTATTTTTTATTTTTTATTTTTTATTTTTTATTTTTTATTTTTTATTTTTTATTTTTTATTTTTTATTTTTTATTTTTATTTTTTATTTTTTATTTTTTATTTTTTATTTTTTATTTTTTATTTTTTATTTTTTATTTTTTATTTTTTATTTTTTATTTTTTATTTTTTATTTTTTATTTTTTATTTTTATTTTATTTTTTTTATTTTTTTTTTTTATTTTTTATTTTTTATTTTTTATTTTTTATCGAATCTATTTAGCCATGTCCGTCTGTCTGTCTATTTGTTGCTGCACGATTTATTCGCTCAGTTTAAAAGATATTATTGGTTCAAAGATAAAATTTAATATAAATGCTGCATATGAACTATCATCGTCAAATGATGTGTAACAGGTATTGCAGCTTCGGTCCAACCAAAGTTAACTTTTTTCTTGTTTATTTTTTATTTTTTTATATTATTTTTAATTTTTTATTTTCGGAAAAAATAAATTTTTTCATACAAAAAACTCGAAAATTGGCGGTTAGTTTGTATGGGGGCTGCACCTAAAAATGGGCGTGGCACATTGTATTTGACAGTGCGTTACATACGAAATGATTTTATTCAATTTGGAGTGCATATATTCAGAAACAATACCTAGTTTCATACAAAAATTCGAAACTGGGTGGTAGGTTTGGATGGGGACTATGGCTAAAAATAGTCGTGGCAACTTTTTTGACATTGGATGACATAAGAAGTGTTTTTACCCAATTTCGAGTGAATATATTCATAAATAATTCCTATTTTCATACAAAAATTCGAAAATGGGCGGTAAATTTGTGATGGGGCTATGTGTAACGGGACTAAAAAATGTAGAGAACTCATTTATAAATAGTAGTGTGCGAAAACATCGATATATCGATAAAATCGATTTTTGAAAATATCGAATCGATAGATTTTTTAAAAAAAAGTTGAATCGATATATCGAACGAACCGATATCAACATCTTTCAATTCAGGCCACAAAAAGTTTGTTATCATCTCACGATAGCGAACACCATCCACAGTAATTGCCTGGCCAGCCTCATTTTCGAAGAAGTACGGCCCTATGATGCCGCCAGCCCATACACCGCATTAAACAGTCACTCTTTGTGGATGCATTGGTTTTTCGACAATCACTCTTGGATTCTCATTCGCCCAAATGCGGCAATTCTGCTTATTGACGAATCCACTGAGGTGAAAATATGCCTCTTCAATGAAGATGATTTCCTTCGAAAAATGATCATCCACTGTTGCCATTTCTTGCCACCATTCTGATCATTGCCGACGCTTGAAATGGTCAAGAGGCTTTAGTTCTTGAGTCAATTGAACCTTGTAAGCGTGTAAATGCAAGTCTTTATGTATAATATTCATCAACGACGAGCGTGAGAGGTGCAATTGTTGGGCACGACGACGAGTTGAGGTGGACGGCTCTTCAGCTATCAGATATCGGAAAACTAAGTAAACAGAAATATTTCTCAAATCTAGGGCTATCGAACCTCATTTAAGGATATTCAATATCGTTGGGGGCACTTTTTACATGAAAACCCGGCTACACCCTTTTTGCACGATTTTTCCGATAGTACACACATTTGGACGATTAAATTGACCGAAAAAATCACGAAGTGCACGATATGCATTTTGATTTGAACGCCCATTTTCTAATAGGCCTGAATAACTTTAACGCGTTGCTCGATTGTGCATCTTTCCATGGTTTAAATTGAGTTAGTCTGAAGTTAGGAAATGTCAAAAGAAATGAAGGAAAAAACTTGACGTTTTGGTGTGGTTCACATTCAACATCGGCCCTTGAAATTTAACCACCCTTTATATGAAAGCAAGGCTTTGCTTGTGTATTTTTACAAAAATTAATATACATTAGTGTAGTATAAGCAATAACGGTTAAAGTGAAAGCAAGGTTTGTATTTATTTGTGCTAGTCTTTTTAAGTAAAACAAGGAACAACGTTAACTTCGGTGGAACCGAAGCTTAAGATACCGTCACACGAATCTTTGAATAGTTTATGTGTGATCATCAGTAGCTTATATACATTTATAAATATATATTTGAAAATAATTACTTTTTCATACAAATGTTCGAAAATAATCAATAAGTTTGTATGGGTGCCTTAGCTAAAAATGGGCGTGGCACCTTGGTTTTGATATTGAATGTCATTACAAGTGTTTTTACCCAAATTTGAGTGACTACATTCATAAAAAATAGCTATTTTCATATAAAATTCGATATTGGGAGGAAAATTTGTATGGGGGGCTATATCTAAAAATGGGCGTGGCAGCTTGGATTTGATATTGGATGACATTAGAAGTATTTCTTTCCAACTTCGAGTGACTACATTCATAAATAATAGCTATTTTCATGCAAAAAATTAGAAAAAAACGGTAAGTTTGTATGGGGGCTATACCTTAAAATGGGCGTGGCACTTTGATTTTAACACTTGAACTGCTTAGGACTGAGAAAAGCTTAAGTTCCGAGTTTCAGGTCAATATCTTTAAAACTGAGCAAATGAATCGCATAAATACAGACAGACAGACGGACGGACGGACAGACGGACGGACGGAGACAGACAGACGGACATGGCTAGATCGACTCGTCTCGTCGTGCTGATCAAGAAATATATATACTTTCACGGGTCTACGACGTCTCCTTTAATGCGTTACAAACTTTCTGACAAAATGATAATACCCTCCCCACTATGTGGGGCGGGTATAAAAAAAAACTTCAATGAGTTTTAAGGGGGGGGCCTGGAACTATTTTAGTTCATCCTCAGCTTCAAAAGCAAAATGTATGCTTTGCACAAAGGAAATAAGCACAAATGGCAATACGACTAATATTAAAAATCATATTCGCGTTTATCATCATCACATATATATGTAAACTTGGGAGAAATGTCAAAACAAACGCGAATATCTTTAACGCCAGGTCCGACAGAAATAGTAAACGCAGAGCATTTTGAGCATGGTAGCTCAAATACACAATTGGTTAAAAGTTCAAAAGCAAGACAGACAACATTGTCTAATCACTTTAGAAATCTATCGCAAAACGATGCAGAAAAAATAACGAAAGCTATTGCTCGTCTCTTGGCAGAAACGGCTACTCCGTTCGCTTTTGTGGATAACGACTCGTTTAAAAAATTCATGTCAGTGCTTTGCCCTCAATACAAAGTGCCATGTCGCACCTCATTTTCAAGAAATTACATCCCAAAACTATATACGCCCACTAAGGAAAAAATTAAAAAAATGTTGCAGGATGTTTCACATGTTCGCCTAACTTTTGATGGATGGACAGGATGCAATAGCAACCAATTCATTTCTGTGACTGTATCATTTATTGATTATCAATGGAATTTCATCACCGTAACATTAGCTTGCCGTGCGTGTAACGCAAGCCACACAGCGAAAAATCTTGCTGAATTGATCGAAGATATTCTGCAAGAATTTAATATTAATATAAATACTATTAGTGCTATTACTACTGATGGTGGAGCTAATGTTAAAGCTGCCGTAATCAACGAATTGAAGAAGCCTCATATTGCCTGTTTTGCTCACGTTTTGAATACATTTGTTCAAAACATAATGAAAACAGAATTTTTGTCTTCAATTATGTCAAAGATTGGTGGTAATTATAATGTGCTCTCACAAAGCAATGTTGCAAAACGCAAACTTCAAAAAATACAATCTGAGAAAAATCTCCCTGTATTAAAAATGCAGTCAACATGTCCAACAAGTTGGTGGTCGGAGTTAAAACAGCTTCAGTTTGTAAAAAGTCAACAACCGGCTTTATACCAATTATGTGATGAATATATGAATGGCGAGATCGTACTACATGAAATTACAAGCTTGGATGTAAATAAAATTGATATTGTGCTTGATCTGTTTACGAATTTGGAAAAATTCGCTTGGAGGTGAATCGATCGTCACAGGCTCACTACTCCATCCTGTAGTAAAACGTGTAAATTTTTTTATAGAAAACATTTGCCGTAATAATATAAATATGCCTGGGATAATTTCATTTCGAAATGCATTGAAGCAACATTATGAAAGCATTTTAAGCGTATATAAAAATACCGCCCATCTTGAAGTAGCCACTGTCTTGGATCCTAGATTCAAAAGGACAGATATCGACAAAAAAGATTTAGTTCCTATTCTTCGATTAGACGCGAACTTGATAAGCCCTGAAATTGCCAAAAGCCATAGTCCAAGTACAAGTATAAGTACAAAAACTGTATTACAAGATTTTTTTGGTGAAACTACAAGCAGTGGTTCTGCTGAACGCAATTTTGATGATGAAATTGCAGACTTTTAAACATAAAGGAGAATAAAGTCCACTCGAATGGTGGCAACGGAAGGAGGTCAGTTATAAAGTATTGTCTCAAGTTGCCAAAAAATATTTGTGCATTACTGCTACAAGTGTTTTATCAGAACGAGTTTTAAGCGCTAGTGGCAATATATTAACGCTCCTTAAACGACGAAAACGTTGAGCAACTCACTTTTCTTATGAAGAACAAGAAATATATCGAGTGGTAAGTTATAACATTGAATGTGATCAATAAAATAATATAACTATTGTATTCTTTACAGAAAAATATGAACAGTATATAGGAGATACAAATAATGAACAGCTATATGTAATAGAAACTTGAGAGCGGTCAGCAGTAATGTAAACATTAACAATTTAAGCTACTATATATTAAGTAGAAACACAATTAATTTTAAATAAAAATTTTGTATGTTGAATAAAAAGTTTTTCTATTCTTATGTCTGTTTGTGTTTTTTTTTTTATCCCGCCACACATAGTTTGAGGTGGTGTTGTCATGTTGCAGAAACTTTGTAACGCATGAAAGGTTATATCATAGACCCCACTAAGTATAGTCTTGATCTGCTCGACGGGACGATCCGATTTCGAAATGTCTATTGTCTGTTTGTCCTTAAGCTTTTCTAGCTCCTGTGTTCTTACCATGATAAAATTAAAAAGTCCATTATTGGGGTTAGCTACCATAGAAATGTATTTTGTTTTTCTTGTTAGAAAGAAAGCTTTTGTTTACATTTATTAGCTTCAAATGCTATTGGCTACATATTACTAATTTGGAGTTACAGATAAAGTTGTTAAAAGTCGGACCGAAATTTAAAAGTAATTTTGCGAAATGGAGGAAATGAATCATAGTTTAGGTCAGAATTTTGACTATCACACATCAGCTTCGTTGTTGCGTGACAGTTTTTCCAATTTTTTTGTGTTATTGCTGCACACAATTTTAGGTGTCTCATGGATTTTTTTGCTTGTTAGTGAATTGGATTGGGCATTTGGATCTTTTTTTTTTTCTTTTTTTCTTTTCATTGAAAAATACAAATTAATCGATATATCGGGAAAAATCATTTTTTTTTTTTTTTTGGAGAATCGATTTAAATCGATTTTTTTCAAGAATCGCACAGGGCTATTTATAAATACAGATATATTAAATAACTAAAATCCCAAAAAGTGAAAAGAGAAAAGAATTGCCTTTATTGCAATTACGGGTGCTATTATTTTTTATATGTCTGTCTGTCGCATGCGAAGAGAGTTTTATTCGAAGGGCAGACATACGCATAAATCAAAGGTTTTTTTTTGTGGCTTTAATATAATTTGAATAAATTGGATTATCCTTTGAGCGTCGTTGAAAAGTTATATAACATCTCTTTGTGAATAACAAACTTGATGCCGACAACAACAAACAATAATTTACAACAAACACGTTTTGTAGTGAGCTTTTTATTTTTTATACCTGCCCCACTCGACGAGACGAATCGATTGAGCCATGTCCGTCTGTCTCTTTTTATATCTGGCTGTCTGTCTGTCTGTTGAAAAGTTGTAAGGGTATTGAACTAAAATTTTAAACTTAAGCTTTTTTTTTGTCCTAGGCAGTTTGTATGTTAGAATCGACGTTTTACGCCCATTTTTAGGTATGACCCCCCATACAAACTTACCACTGTTTTCTGAGTTTTTGTATGAAAATAGTTAATATTTGTGAATGTATTTACTAAGGGCCGGGTAAACACACTTCTAATGTCGTCCAATATCAAAACCAAGGTGCCACGCCCATTTTTAGTTGTAGCCCCCTATAAATCTACCGATCACTTTTTGAGTTTTTGTATGAAAATAGTTCTTATTTATGAAAATATTTACACCAAACTTGAATGGGTAGTCGAACTACCTATATCTGTCTGTCCTTCCGTCCGTCCATCGTACTAATTATGTCCGTCTGTCCGTCCATCTGTCATGCTAGCATCCGTATGAAAACTTTTATCTCAAGGTCTATAAATGATAGAGCCATAAAAATATACCCCATTTTTTTAGATTTTTTTGAAAATACAATACAACAAGGTGTTTTTATAATGTAGCACTTAGCATGAGGTACATAAAGATTTTGTACAGTGTATCGTACAGTCATGCATACTCAAGCGTTCTTTCCCGTTTTTATTTTCATTCTCATAATATTGTATAATTGCATACATAAATTTAACTACGGCAGAGAATAAGTTCAATCACATTTCCGATGAACTTTGCGGTTCGATCAAGAGTTATAATATGTCAAACATGAAGAATTGACATTGGTTTCTACAAACCTTGATAAAGAAGAATGGAGAAATTTGTGGCGGTCAGTGAAAGGCGCCTACGATAGGGCTGTGTGATTGTTGAAAATAATCGATTGTTGATGATTGTAAAAAAAAAAATTATTGTTGCTGATTAATCATGATTATCACAAATTATTATTATTTTTTTTTTTTTTTTTTTTGCTATTATTATATTTGATGATCTTGGTTTATGTTAAATTAAAAAGGAAAAAACGTTAACTTCGGTGGAACCGAAGCTGAAATACCCGTTACACAACACTTTTAATACTTTATATGTTCACCAGGTGCTTAGATTAAATTTCACGATGAATTTGGTCAAATTTGTATGGAGGCTTTTATGTTATATTTGCCCGATCCTTACCATATCGAAAGTGTTCACTTAGGTGGACATTGGAATTGATTTTACCAAATTTAATTGAATTCATTCAGAAATAATAAATGTTTTCATATAAAAACTCGAAAATGGGCGGTAAGTTTGTATGGATGCTATACATAAAAATGGGCGTGGCGCCTTAGATTTGACATTAAATGACATAAAAAGTGTTCTTACCCTATTTGCATTAAATATATTCATAAATAATACGTATTTTCATAAAAAATATCGAAAAAAAGTGGTAAGTTTGTATGGAGGCTATATCTGAAAATGGGCGTGGCAACATTTTTTGATATTAGAAGTATTTTTACCCTACATTGTAGTAAAAGCATTCATAAATATTAACTATTTTCATACAAAAAGTCGAAAAAGTGGTAAGTTTGTATGGGTGCATTATTTAAATATGGGCGTGGCGGCACATACAAACTAACTAGGAGCACAAAAGCTTAAGTTTCAAATTTCAGGTCAATATCTTTAAAACTTTCCGAGTAACAGCCATCGCAACAGACAGACAGACAGACGGACAGACGGGCAGACAGACGGACATGGCTAAATTGATTCATCTCATCGAGCTGATCAATAATATATATACTTTATGGGGTCTCCGAAGTCTCCTTCAATGCGTTGCAAACTTTCGGACAAACTGAATATACCCGTTTGTTACACTTTGTGTAACGGGTATAAAAAGCTAATAAGTGATGACCATTTTATACCCGCCACACATAGTGTGAAGGGTATTATCAGTTTGTCGGAAAGTTTGTAACGCATTAAAGGAGGATTCGGAGACCACATCAAGTATATATATCATTGATCAGCAGGACGAGACGAATCGATTTAGCTATGTCCGTCTGTCTGTCGGTTTGTCCGTCTGTCTGTTGCCATGCGTTTTTCTCGGAAAGCTTTAAAGATATTTACCTTAAATTTTAAACTTAAGCTTTTTGTGCTCCTAGGCAGTTTGTATGTCAGAACCAAGGCGCCACGCCCATTTTTAGATATAGCCCCATACAAACTTACTACTCTTTTTTCGATTTTTTGTATGAAAATAGTTACTATTTATGAATGTATTTACTACAAATTGAGTAAAAACACTTCTAATGGCATCCAATATCAAAAGAAAGGTAGTACGCCCATTTTTTGATATGGCCCTCATACAAACCTAGCGCCCTTTTTGCAAATTTTGGTAAAAATTTATATTGGGTCCACATATGGGTCCCAGGACCAAATTCCGGAAATCCCTTGAACACCTTGAACGCTAAAAATGTTTTTTCCAATTTTTAAATGAGCCCTTTTTCAAGTCTCTACGTCTATTCACCCAAGGATATGGCTTTTTCCGGTTTCAAGGCCCCCACTAGGCCCCGGGTCAAAATTTTCAAAGTTTTTTTCCTTTCTGACCACATGTATGATGAGAGCAACAAAACAAAAAAAAAAGTTCAAATCGGTCGAGTCATTCTCGAGTTTTAGCGTTGTTAATGCACAGCTATTCATTTCTATATAAAGGGAGGTTAAATTTCAAGGGCCGTTGTTGATTT
>JAEIFJ010000009.1:0-21016 GCA_018903435.1 Leucophenga varia
CAAACGACGGTAAAGAGAGAGTGAGTATTTGTAAAATGCAATGTGAAAAGTGGCATGTAATGGAAATGGCATGAGTTGAATGCTACAACGTATCCTTTTTGCCCATGTTACTGCTGCTGCTGTCGTTGAAGTGCTGAAAAATGCACAAGTCAGAATCCAGTAGTAGTAGTAGCAGCGTTGTCGGCAAATGGTATGAGTACGTAGTTATTTGCGTTGTATTAGAAATGAGAAAATACAAGAAAAGAAATGGTTGCACAGCGGGCGGCGCCATTTACCAAGTGTCAAAAGCAAAGCTAAAGCTATTGTCGACATGACTTCGGACAACAACAATAGAGCAGAAGGCAAACAGAAGCATACTAAGAATAAGCAGCAGCAACAGCAGCAGCAGAGTAGCTAAACATATACACACACAAATATATACACATTTTTTTTTTTTTTTTTTAAATGTGAAATGCTTTGTTGGCAATTGTCGAGGAGTTGCTGCTGCTGCTTTTGCTGTAAGCATTACTTGCACTTAAATAACAACAGCAACAACAAGCATCTTCGACAACGTACTACTGCAATAAGAAAGAAACTCCTCCTTGAATATTATTCGTTTTGCTTTTGGTGCGTGTTTCCAGCAGCATGTCAACTCGTTTCGTTTGCCTGACTAACAACAAAATCAGTGACAAGCAACCGGAAAATGTATTTTATTGTTTGCATCCGCTTTTCTCCAAAAAGCTTCTTCTTCTTCTTTACTTCTTCTTCTTTTTCAACACTTGCTATACTAAATTTGTAGCGTAATTCGATGATATTGCACTTTTTAGTATTGATTCGTTTATTTGCCTTAACTCACATGGCTGCTGTCTTGTACAAAATCTTTATACGTTTTTGGGTGTGTTTTTCTTTTTGGACAAATTTATGTGATTTTTTTCCTTCTATTTTTTCCGGAAAGTTGGTAAAATATTGCAAGGAGTTTAGAAGAAAGTAGACAGACGTACAAATCGTTGCTAAAGATGCTCTCAATATATTTTGTTTAGCGCAGAAATCTTCAAATTACCATAAAGATTTGTCAGGAAATATAATTTTTTTTTTAAATTTAAGCTAGTTCCATTCTTTTAACGGAATATAGAAAATTCCAGACAAATATATCATTTATTGTTTATGCTCACACTACTTACTTGCCATATTTTCAGCGCTCATTCAAGTCATAATTTGTGCCCAAACCAGTTACCAAAAAACTAATTGCAAAGCTTGTCATGGCGCTGCTGTCCAAGAGTGTAAGTGAAATCGCTTTAGAAAAAAATAGCAATTCACATATTTTTTCCATGCAAAAAGCAAAAAGAAAGAAAAGAAAAATTGTATAAAGGCAACTTGATGTCATTCATTTTCAAAGCAGTCAGTTTTTCTTTTTACGCTATCCGATCCGATCACTTTTGTTGCTGTTGTTGTTGTAGCTTTTCTACTTGAAACCATTTTTCACTTTAAAGACAGACAAGCGGACAGCCATAGTGAATATGTAACAACAACAAAAATAAAGAAGAAAGAAAAATTGCAAAGCATAAATCTTAGCGCAAGTACTAAATTTTCATTTTCACACCTTTCAACACTTTTCACGCTAACGCAGCCAGAAAGAAACATTTTGCTGTCAAAATGTTACAGCTTTACAATGTGTCAGAAAGAGAAAGAGATATCAAAAAAGGTAAGAAAAGGGACAGAAAGAAAGAAAGTCAGCGTAAAAATGAAAAGAAAGAGTTTGTCATGCCATGGCAGACAGGACAGAATAGAATAATGCAGAATAGGAACAGCATAACGCTGACATCCATAAATAGTCAAAGAGTGAGATAAAATAATAACAAACGAAAGAGAGAGAGATAGATAGATGGATAGATGTGTACATGTGTATGTATATATAACGGAAGTTAGAGGTAAATAGTTGGCTTCTTTGAGCTGCTACGCAAGTTGAAAAAGTGTTAGTAAACAATTCGTATGCGAGGGTACTTTAAAAAGTAATTAGATATATTAAAAATCTCCTATTCGTGCATCTCTTTTTTATTATTTTCTGTTTGAAATTTGCTTTGCGCTCCAATCAACTATGAGTGGATGTTCCGACGCTAGTAAAAACAAGAAAGAAAGCTGAAGTAGAGTATGTTCGACTACAAGATACCCTGTACCCAATCTTTATGCACCTTAAGTTAAGTCGTATCTTACTACCATACCCCATTGTATTGGATTTCCATACAAATACTTAAAAAATGGCGTATATTTGTATCCCATATTGGGATATTTTATTAGGACTATCCTAGGCATAATTTATAGTACGTTTCCACTGGCTTTTGCGTTCAAGTTAGCGTTAACCTGTTGCTATCGAATGCAACGCCTATTAAAATGGTATACAATATTACTTATATTTCTTTATTCCCAAAAAATTAAGTACGACAAATTTGCGTCCATAGTAGGCAATACTTTCGATAGCAACATGTTAACGCTAACTCGAACGAAACATCCAGTGGAAACGTACTATAATACTAAATTTAGACTTCCTAGAATAACAAATTGTCACGTTTTTCTGCAAAAACCCAAAATTTTGGAGTAGATTTGTATGGGGGTAACCTTAAAAATGGGGTTAGAGAAAAACCGTTTGTAAGTGTACACTTGACGGCTCAGGAGAGTCTAAGTTTCAAATAAGGAAGCTCTATCTCTTATAGTCCCCGAGATAATCGTTTTCATATGGCAGACAGCATGACGGACGGACAGACGGACATAACTAGTTCGATTCCCATTTCAATGCTGATCAAGAATATATAATATATACTTTTCAGGGTCTATCTAGCCTCCATCTGTGTGTTACATACATTCGCACAAACTTAATATACCCTTTTACCCTTTGGGTACATAGTATAAAAAGTAGTTAGTGTGAATATAAAAATCGATTGTCCAGGTATGTTAAATTATGGCTTATTAACGGTTTCGTCGGTGCTGTGTGTTTCTATCCATTTGTGAAGTATTTTGTCTATGTTTTTTTTTGTTGCATTTCGTGGACCAGTACGTTAGAAAGGCACAGCCTTGAAAAAAGTTACAAACGAGAAGTGATTAAACAAAGTGTGTAGATTAATTAGTTACTAGCCCTTCTTGCTCCTTTTTGTTCCACTTCGAGAAAATTGCATTTGTCCGTCTGTCTATTTCTCCGACTGTCTGACTCTGGCTATACGATTTATTCCCCTTTTATTGATGATATTGAACTGAAAATCGAAACTTAAGCTTTTATTGAACTTAAGAATTTTGAGTTTTAAAATCTGTTTGTGTGTGCTCCGCCCAGTTTTTGGCTTGGACCCCAAAAACAAATTCACCGCACTACTTTTACGTTTTTATATGAAAAATAAGATATTTATAAAGTTGTTTACTTCAAACTTGGTAAAAAGACTTCTCATATAAAGCAGCATTTAGCATACAATTTTGTATTAGATCAAGCCATGGAGCTATATCATATGAAGCCAGCGCATATGAGCTGGAAGTTGCTGCAAATCGGACAGATCGGATATATATGGCTGCTATGTGAAAGAGTGATTGAAATCAGTCAAAACTTGATAGGTCATCTTGTGGTTGCAAAATTTTTTATACAAACCAAATTTCAATTTCAAAATCAAAAATTGTAATTTATGCCACAAAAAAAAAAAAAATAAAAAAAAAGTAACTAGAAGAAACCCAATAGTGGATCGATGGATATGGGGAAACCAGATTTTTTGATTGCTCCGCTTCACTTAAAACATTTTTTGGTCCACTTATTCTAGAGCCCCACGCTCAGAGCTACAGCCCCGATGAAAACGTTAGGTAGTAGTGTGCTCGACAGCTCTGATGATAGTCTGCTCTGAGATTGTTTTCTTCTTGTCTAGAAATATTATTAGAACTATTTTTTTAAAAAGCAAAAAAAGCAACTTCTTTTTATTTAATTTTTAACTTTTTTTTTATTTTATAAGAAGCATATAAAAGCAACCTCATTGTATCTGATTGTTTGCTTTTTTACATTGTAACTCAACTAAAATGCACCTAGAAACTGAGCTAAAATTTTTAATAGAACACTCAAACTATAACTAACATTTTACACAACAGCAGTACCTAATACCATTTCAAGATTCTTATGAACAGTCAAGTAAAAATAGAGCCAAAGCAAAAGAGACAAAGTGCCTCTGAGCGTAAATAAATTGGAAATGTCCTTTGCCCTGACGCTATGGAACGATGCTCTTCCATTTTAATATTAATTTTTTCCTTTTTACAGTAGAATGAATGGACAGAAAAATGGATGAACGAATAAACGAACGAACGAGTGAGTGAGCGAGCGAAGGACTAAGTGAGTGAGTAAGAGTCAAGTCAAGCAGCATATTCCAATGCACAAAATGGACAGAAACAGTCTGAAACAGGAAGACAGATCAGTGCAGATAGGAAAGCATTCATGTTAGTTGCTTTTGTTGTTGTTGTTGTTATTGTTTTGTTGTTGTTGCTGTTGTCAGTTGAAGCAATTTATGTCAGTGCATATCCGACAGATGGCAGCAACAGCAGCAATGGGAGTAGCTGCAATGGAGTAGCTGAAGGACTTTTGAGTTCTGAGTTGGTAGCTGTGTAATCTAGCACAATATAGTTGCCCTTAACCCCAAAACACAAATACAAACAAGAAAAACAACAACGCCAATGACACCTAAACTGGCTTGTAAGCAGCAGTAGCAGGACAACAAGGATGCGCACACAAAGCTATCAAGTTATCAAGCATTGAGCTGTAATAAATGAAGAAGAGAGAGAGAGACAGTAGGAGAGGTGGTTGGAATGAGTGCTGTTCTTTTACTTTGGCTTGCTGTTTGTTGTTGTCGCTCAGCGCTTAACGAAAGTGTTATCCTGGTAAACAGACAACAAGTAGTAAAGAGTCGCTGCCAAAGTTGAGTGGAACCTTTGATTTATTTTGCCTGCTAAAGAAATCTCTATATTTTCATTGCTTATTTTGTTATTTATTTGTTTTTTTTTCCTTTTTTTATTCAAACTCTCGTCTATGTTTACCAACACTGTCTAGTAGCGACATCTAGTGGGTGGCAAATAGAGTTGGAACGTGGAACACTCATGCAATTCAGTTAGTTCTTGGCTGCATCCGGCAATATCCTTTTGCCGGAAGGTAAGCAATATTTATTAGTTTGTTAAATTGCGAATTGTACAAAATGCATGCAGCAATATCTTCCAGACTCCCAGACATAAACTAAATGTTTTATTTTTGCAGCAGTTCAGTTCAGCTGCTATGAATTTTTCGCCCACAATATTTTTTTTTTCTTTTCACAACAATTGTAGCTGGCAAAGCTTTCTATATTTCTGTGTATTGGACTGTCTGTCTGTCTGTCATTTCGCCTGCATGTGTATTCCTTTTGAGTTTTGCAGCGCATAAAAGGACAAGAAAGGATTTCTTTTTGGTATTTGTATAAGTGTGGTAATGACTCTTGACTCTTACGGGTTGTGCACTAGATTTCATTATTATTTTTCATTGACATGCACTTTGGCTTCAACTTGCATCGTTTACACTCCGTTCAGTGGGTTCTAGTGGTTGTGTTTGGTGCAATATATCCTTTATTTTTTTTGTTCGGTTTTGGCTCAGAGTTGTGTAGAGATTATTGTTGTGCTAGTACTATCAAATATTTTATGTATGACTTGAGCATACAATTTTGGCGCAGTGATATTTATTTCTATAAAGCGCCATTTTGAATTTATGTTAGTGATTTTGTAGTTGAGAGATTTTAATTTTTAAAAACAACAGAGAATTGCATTCATTGCGATTCTAAATTATTTTTAAAACAAAAATAATATTTTAAACATGTAAGTTTGCTTCATGGATGTCATTTATTTCGCTTTGAATGATAGCTCGAATGAAAATGTAATGATTAAGGAACGATAACATAACTACGTGCATTACCATTCCCATACAATTTAATTATTCATTGTAGAACAGTAGTGAATACATTACATATTTAAGGTATTCAGAATAGTGTTGGCAATTAAATCATTTTCGGTGATTTAATCTCATTGATTTAAAAATCGCAATGTTCTCTTCTACTGACTTCTACATACATATTTGCGATGTTCTTGATCCTCAATAAACACGTTCAGTTATCGGCGATTTTGTGTATCGCTCTTCGCGAACATTGAAACTGTTCATTTTGTTTTGCATTTCACTCAGTTACTAGAGTTGTAAAACTCTATTTTGCTTTTGTGAAGCATTAAAAACGAAATATTAAACGGAAGCAAAACAAAAAGTTGTGCAAAAGAGAAATTCTGTAGCCTAGGCTGCACAGAGGTATAGGATCACTTGCTCCTTATCTCTATTATCTCCTAAAAAAAACCTGCACATTCTACCTTCTGTATATAAAACTACCGATCTCGGAAACTAAAAAAATATGGCTCTCAAACGAGCACTTCAATTCTTATGCCAATAATGGCTAATTGTGTTACCACATGATCTCAAAAGACTACTCAGATATCTCGGAACATAACCTTCCACCATTTTGTTACCTTCACGTATCTACATAAGTTTCATATTTCGATCGTAGTTACTTCAGATAGATTTGCTAAGCAAAATGTTTCCAAGTACACGAATCTTTTCTACTTACAAGGAACTCTAAGCAACTCGGGCTCACCGATTTTCTTTTAAAATATGGAAAAATATTAGATACGTAGTTTTTGTTATGTGCAAGGGCTCAAATTGAAGGGTAAAACCACAACTTAAGTAGTAAACTTGGATGTACATAGGCACTCAACTCTGTACAGAGAATTTAGTATCAGAACAATTAATAGGTTTTAGAAAACCTGTTAATAGATTTTAGGACTTTGAAATATTTAAAAAAAAAGTTTTTTTGGACCACCCTAGCCTACATACCTACCTTAAAGTTTACAACTCCTGGGGCGATTTCTATTGTAAAATTTGAGCCATATTTTAAAAGAAAATCGGTGAGTTCGGGATCCGATGTGTTCCTTGTTAAAACTTTTTAGACTATGTGTAACGGGTATATTCAGTTTATCGGAAAGTTTATAACGCATTAACGGAGACATCTAAGACCGTATAAAGTATACATATTCTTGATCAGCCCGACGAGACGAGTCGATCTAGTCATGTCCGTCTGTATGTCTGTCCGTCTGTTTATTTCAACGCGATTTATTCGTAGACTGAAGATATTTAGAGGAAATTTCAGACTTAAGCTTTTCTCAGCCACGACCAGGTCAAGTTTAAATATGAAAGTGCCACAACTATTTAAGGTATGAGTTGTATTAGATCATAGAACCCCATAGACCCATCCCATCTTTTAGTTCTATCAAGCCACTGATAATCACATACAAACTATTTAAAGATTTGTGTGACGGGTATTTAAGCTTTGGTTCCACCGAAGCTATTATTTTTCCTTGTTTATGTTAAAACATCGTATCTCATAGTCTGTTTAATTTTCTGCCTTGAACCAATTCAGCTTTGTTAAGTGTTAAACAAATGCATGTTAACGGTATAGTACAGGTTTGAATACCAAACAGTTCGTTTTTTTTTATTTTTTACCCGTTACACATAGTGTAAACGGATATATTCAGTTTGTCCGAAAGTTTGTGACGCATTGAAGGAGGCATCGGAGACCCCATAAAGTATAGGTATATATTCTTGGACAGCTCGATGAGACGAATTGATCTAGCCATGTCCGTCTGTCTTTCCGACTGCCCATCTGTCTGTCAGTTTGTTTGTTGCTATGCGATTCACTCGCTTAGTTTTTAAGATATTTAACTGAAAATTTAAACTTAAGCTTTTCTCGGCAACGACTACGTTATGTTCGAGAATGAGAGTACCACGCTCATTTTTAGGTATTGCCCCATACAAACTTACCGATTTTTCTCGATTTTTTGTATAAAAAAGTAATTATTTACGAATGTATTCGCTCCCAATTGGGTAAAAACATTTCTTTTGTCATCGAGATTCAAAACCAAGATACCACACCCATTTTCAGGTATAGCCCCCATACAAATTTACCGCACATTTTCGAATTTTTGTATGAAAACATTTATTTATTCTGAATGAATTCAATTAAAATTTGGTAAAATCAATTCTAATGTCAACTCCATCGATATGGTAAAGATCGGGCTAATATTACAGAAAGACTCCATACAAATTTGATCAAATTCATCGTGAAATTTAATCTAAGCACCTGGTGAACATATAAACTATTAAAAGTTTTTGTGTAACGGGTATTACAGCTTTCGGTTCCACCGAAGTTAACGTTTTTTCTTGTTTTAATTTAATTAATTAATATATTTTTTTAATTGTATTATTAAAATATCTCACAAAATTTTTTTTTTTTTTTTGGGTTTATTTTAGTTGTTAAACCCGCCACACATAGTGTGAAGGGTATTATCAGTTTGTCGGAAAGTTTGTAACACTTTAAAGGAGGCGTCGGAGACCCCATAAAGTATACATATTTTTGATCAGCTCGACGAGACGAATCGATTTAGCCATCTCCGTCTGTCTGTCTGTTGCAATGTGTTTTTCTCGGAAAGTTGACCTGAAATTTTAAACTTAAGCTTTTTGTGCTCCTAGGCAGGTTGTATTTCAGAACCAAGGTGCTATGCCCATTTTTAAATATAGCCACCATAAAAATTAACAATTTTTTTGATTTTTTGTACGAAAATAGTTATTATTTACGAATGTATTTACAACAAATTGGGTAAAAACACTTCTAATGGCATTCAATATCAAAAGCAAGGTGCCACGCCTATTTGCACATTTTTCAGATTTTGTAAAAAAATAGTTCTTGTTTATGGAAATTCTCACTGCAGTTTCGGTAAAATCACTTCTTCTGTTATCCTATGATATCACAAGGATCGGGCCACTATAACATATAGACCCCATACAGACTAGCCTTCGATTTTTTTATTTTTTCAAGAAAATGATTAAAGCTTCGTGTAGCGGTTATTTGAGCTTCGGTGCTACCGAAGTTAACAACAATTCAATCATTTTCATAGAAAAACATCTTAAAACATGTAAAAACAAATAAAACAAATTATGTGTATCATTTGTCAGTAGTGCCAGTTTTTTTTTTTCATTTTACCCAAAATAGAAAATTAAGAACACAAGGGACATATAGTCCAAGCAAAGAAAAAAAAAAAATCCGAGAACGCGCAAAAGGCGTCATTGGCGTCAATGAAACTCATCAATTTTAACTCAAGAAGTGAAAAAAAAATTATGCGCAATAATCAAATGTAATTATTATTTATTTTTCTACAGCATGCATCATTCAGGAAAATATTGTATCTTTCTGTTGATTTATATTTGATAAATTTATGAAATTGCGCACACAACTCTGTTCAATTCATTACATTTAAGTTCAGCTGCTCTCTCATCATAAAAATGACGAAGGCTCAGAACTCATCAATATCATTAATCATAAAATTAAGTATCATTTATATTAATTTATTATTGTATGCCGCGCACAGAAATTACAAAACAGACAAAAAGACCGATGGATAGACAGATATGGTGTATACTAGTACATACCGAGAGTGGTGTCCAGTTCAGGGCACTGATTTATCGTATTATTTATCATTGTTCGTACTCATTTAGCAATGGTACGGTCCGCCAGTGTCCAGTGGTCGTTTTCTGATTCTATAATATGTATTTATGTACATACTTATACATATAGTATTGCTCTCAGTACACTGATGGAATCATCATTAATCAGCTGACTGACTGACTGACTTGACTGACTAAGTTCATTGCAAGTACAACGTCGTCATTCGTTATACGATATATTCGTTTGCTCATTCATTCATTTAAATGGATTGATGTTGGGATGGAATGGATGATCCATTCTTTTTGGTATATACAACTGCTGTCATACCATTCGGTTCATCATTAGTTTACTTTACTCTCTCTCTTTCTCGCTTGTCTGTCTTAAGTTTAACCGACCGCCTGCAGTGCTCAGGGCGCTATAATTAATTATTTGCTTTTGTATTTCACCGCCGACACAATTCATACACATTTCGATATAAATATCTTTTTTTTTTTTTTATTTTTGATATGAAAAATTATAAATAAATTGAGCACACTTTATCATTTCAGTTTACGTTTTAATTAAAAAAATATGATATGATGTGCGTTAAGCGATTGTACGTGTGTGTGCACTGAAGTGTATTAATATTTTTTATAAAGGTAAATTTTAAATTTAGTTGTTGAGATAGTTGATTATTTAGCATGTTTTAATTTTATGAAGTGAACACTTTCAGCTGTAGCTCTTGTTTGTTAATTTTGAAAATGTATCTTAATCGCTTAGTAATTTTTTTTTTTTTTTTTTTGAATAATGAGGACATCTTAGGTTTTGATGAGAATTTGATAAACAGTAAATTAACTTTTAAAAAGTTTATTGTGCGAATCGAAGACAGTTTTGAGATAACCTTTACGATAGGATGCAATTTCTCGGTTACACTAGTTTACAGCCAAAAAGGTTTTGGGTTCTCATGAATCTATTCCCATGTATTTTGGGGCATGGATTCCAAAAAATTTCTTAAGAATCGTTCTCGAGATATCCTCAAAAAAATCTATTTTCTGGTCCTTTTTTTAGTTAATACTATATATTTAGAGAATGGCTGGTTTTAAACAGCTGACTTGTACATTATTTGAAAGGAAGTTAAATACTTTTTGCGCTAAAATACGAAAAATATGGCATTTTTCATGCTTTTTTGAAAATTGTTTATTTTAAATTTCAATTTTTAGTAGAAAAAAAATTTAATTAATTATTTTTAAAATTTCTAAATAATCGTTTTTTTATTACAAATACATTAAGCCTAAGTAAGTCCAAATCGGAAAGCTATAGAGTAATTAATAAAATCAGCTGTTTGGAACTATCCATTCTCTAGATATTTAGAAATATCTTGAGAATGATCATAAAAAAATAATTGTTAGTTGCCATCTTTGATATATATGCTCTAAAAAAATAATATATAGGAATAGATCCATTAGAAACCAGAACCTTCGACAAAGTCCAAACTTGTAATTTAGTTTTATAAATTGAGAAAATGACAACATCCTTAGGGTGTGCTTTGAAACAATGTGTTGTCTTGTCAGCTGCCAGGTCCGAAAGAAGCAGAATATCTTTGAGGGGCAACTTCTTTGACAATCAAGATCTTAAGCTTAAGAATATCGTTTTCTCATACTTTATAATACATACTAAAACCAGAAAAAGATTGCTTTAAATGAAAAAAAAAAAATTATCAATATCAACCATCCTAACAATGCTCAAAAAATTTGGATCCTAATATAGATTTTATCATAATAATAGTATTTAATGCTAAAATTTGAAAATGGAAGCTGGTGAAGCATTTTACTAGGTGAGTGAAATGGATTTCCTCGCTATATTATAATTAAACATTAACCATTAAGACCAATGATGTGCACCTTTTGCCCTCGTCGCACGCACCATTATTCGATTAATATGGATCGTTGTGAATGACAAAGAAGTCCAGGTAAGCCAAAAAAGTTTGAAAATTAAGAATTAGAAGCATTACTCAATAAAAACACATGACAAATTCATTGGGAGTTGATCAAGAAACTATTTCCAGGTGTTTGATAGCCTTGGGTATGTTCCAAAAGCAGAAAATTGGAGACACATCCAATTGTGACTGGTGATGTGTGTCAATTACAATAAACTCAAGCGCAAAAAGTCATGGGTTATGCACGATCAGCCACCAACACCCATTGAAAAGCCGATTTCTCATCCCATGAAGCTTATGCTCTGTATTTGTTGGGACTAGCATGTCGTGATCTACTACGAGCTTCTCAAACCCATCAAAAAGATTACGGGGACTCAACTCATGCGTTTGAGCCACTTACTAATGAAAAAACGGCCGGAATACGAAGTAATGTACAACAAAGTTCTTTTGCAACATGATAATACATACTTTTCCACATTTTGCAAAACCGGCCATTACCCACTTGGAAACGCTGAAATGGGAAGTCACACCCCACCCGCTGTATTTTCCATGAGCGATCTTCTTCCGATTAACAGCTCTTCCGGTCGATGAGTCATGGCCCAGCCGAGCAGCAGTTCACTTATTATGATGATAGCCAAAAATGGGTCGATTCATGGATTGCCTCAAAAGACTTATCGTTCTTCCGACATGATAAGAGTGACCGAGTGTTTAGAGAAAGTATTAGCTAGCGATGGACAATACATTGAATAATATATTTGTATTCATTATTGCACAATAAACTCGAAAAATCATAAAAAAAGGTCTTTATTAATTTAAAAATCCCAATATTATCAATTTTATCCATTTTAACTATGCTCAGTTAAAATCTTGATCCATATATAGATCATATCATAAGGATAGCTTTTAATGCCTTAATTTCAACAAGAAAGCAGGTAAAGTATTTTACAAGGTGAGGAAAAAGAATTTCCTCGAAGTTTTATGACAAAACTTTAACCATTTAGATGGACAGGTACAAAAACCGTTATTCAAAGCATAAACTTTGACTATGCCTGCAATGTGTTTGTTGTTTAATGATTCGAGCTTGTGTGTTGTAATTACTGTTATTATTTTCCATCAAAACCTTAGCAATGGGTTCGTTGTTGTATGACTTTGAGCAAATAATGAAAAAAAAGCATATATGAAAGTAAAGAGTAAAAAAATATATGTCCCCAAAACTTTTTGACAAACGTCGTCAGGAGATAGATGGAGTCAAGACAAACACTGTTTGTTCTAGCGCCAATCGCCCATCTTATACCGTTTTTCAGTTATTCGAGTTCTAAAAAAATGCATTTTTGAATGCATTTTGAGAAATAATTTAAACTACTTTTCCAAATTTAAAAAAATTTCATTGAAAATTACTTCAAAAAAATTTTTTTATTATTTAAAAGTGCGATTTCTTTGTGTTTTGAAGTTGTTTTTCTAAATTTCGGTTATTTCACAATGAAATTTTCGAAAGAAGAATACACCGACATGGTATTGTGCTACGGAAAAGCTGACTGCAGCGCACGTGAGGCCCGAAGGCTTTATGAACAATCATTTCCCCGGAGACGCCTACCCAGTGCAGCAGTCTTTCAGGCAACAGTTGTCCGTTTGCGAGAAACGGGGAGCGTTTTAAAAACAGGCGAAGGACGAAACGTAGGACGGAACAAAAATGAAGAAGCAGCTGTTTTGGAAGCCGTTTCAAGCGATCCATCAACAAGTGTCAGAAAAGTTTCGCAAGCTACAGGAATTTCCAAATCACAGGTACATCGTGTTCTTAAATACAACAAGATGCATCCGTATCATTACACACCCGTGCAAGCTTTATACAATGGCGATTGCCAGAGGCGACTAATCTTTTGCACGATGATGCTGGAGAAGCAAAGACGTGATGCCAATTTTCTTAAACAAATTTTGTGGACTGATGAGTCAACTTTTGACCGAGAGGGAATAACAAATTATCACAATCTTCATTATTATTCCCAAGCCAATCCACACATGAAAATGCAAGCAAAACACCAAATCAGATTCAGTGTGAATGTCTGGGCGGGAGTAATTGGTAACTTTTTTGTTTGTTTCTCATGACTTATACTAAAAACTAACATCGTTGTAGGCAAATACCTAATTGGACCACATTTTTGCCACAAAAACTTAATGCTTCGGCGTACCTCAACTTTCTACAAAACGAACTTCCATCTTTGTTAGAAGACATTCCTTTAAGCTTATTATCTGGGATGACTTTTCAAAATGATGGTTGCCCAGTGCATACAAGTCTTATTGTAAAAAATTTTTTAAATGAAGAATATGGTGAGAAATGGATTGGCAGAAATGGTCCAATTAAGTGGCCAGCAAGATCGCCGGACCTAACTCCTGTCGACTTTTATGTTTGGGGGGCGAGCGAAAGAATTGGTGTACAATGAAGAAATAAGGGACCGCGACCAGCTTAAAGAAAAAATAGAGTTTGCATTCAACACAATGAGGCAAGAAATGATATGGCAAACAGTCACAACCGAGGTTGAGAGTCGGTTTTTGAAATGTACTAATGAGCAAGGGTCTCATTTTGAAAATTTGTAAAGAGATTTTTATAAAGAAAAAAGAAATATTTTTTTCTTTGACAAATTTGTTTAAGAAATTATTTGAAATCAAACAAGTAGATTTTTTAAAAATGCATTCAAAATGCATTTTTTTGTAGCTCGAATAACTCAAATACGGTATGCAATAGGCAATTGGTGCAAGAACAAACGTTGTTTGTCTTGACTTCCTCTATCTCTTGACGAAGTTTGTCAAAAAGTTTTGGGGACACCCTGTATATGGTGCCCATTTTGCTAGATTTTTGTACCCACCGTTTATTAAGAGAATGGGATTTAATATCCACTATCTCGTTTGGGGATTATTGTCTGTATTTGTAAATATAAAACATTAAAGTTTGCCTATTGAACCACGTTTTTAAAATGGATCAACTGACGAAAAGAATATATAGCTTATTACAAAAGAAGCTCTATATTTTCATGATTCATGAGATCATGATTCTGTATATTATGGATTTTTAATCGCTCGGAGAGTTGCGCCAGAATGGAAATCACTAAGCCACTATGTTTTGAGAAAAATGTCATAACGTTCTTTGAAAAGAACAACCAAAATTCCATCAGATTGACGCTATAATCAGGCGTTATTTCCCTTTTACAAAAATTCAAAGAATATCTGCACATGAACAAGTAAACTAGTAGCTACTACGCATCAAAGCAAACAAACTAAAACTGCTTTATTTCCAATAAAGAAAAGAAGCAACCAAATTCTAAACGAGTATGTATGTATGTACTCATATGCATTGCCATAAATAACCTTTTTGCGCAAAAGACAAAAGAGCTAAACAGTCAAGAGTCAGCAAAGAAAAATTACGACAATACAAGTAGAATAATGGAAAATTGTGGAAAATTGTGCTAAATGTGCGTTACTCAAGCGCTGAACTCTACGATATCCCAAAAAAAACTTTACTTACCACATCACAATCAAACATACAATACAAATGTTTACTGTAGTAGTACTTGATTTTTTTTATCCCCTTCCATTTATACGAGTTGATAGAGGTCTTTAACGTTTTTCAAAAAGTTTGTAACGAGGGCCGAGAGGCAATGAAATTTAAAGTTGCAGACGAATAAACTAAACAATGGTTTTCACTGGCCACCAGTGGTCAGTGAATTCACTAGTTCCAATTTAATGCGAAGTATCAAAATTTAAAGAAATTATGTAGCGAATAATTTTATTCGATGTTACTGAATTTTTTCAGATGTTATTTTTCTTGCATTTCCTTTATGCATTCAGACAGACAGACGGACAGACAGACAGACAAAAAGACGTTAATCACGTTGAGTTATGTGACATTCTTATATCTACGCCACCAAAGTGTCACGTTCACATTTGTTTTTAAAGCAAAAGCGTAGGTGGAGTAAAGTGTAGCGTGGTGTTGTCATTGTTGTCGCCAATGTTGCTGTTGCTGCCACAAAACGACAACAACAGCAACATTACTGGCAACAACAGACATTGCTCACGTTCTTTCACTCTATTGCCATCTCACTCTATCTTGTCTGCAATTTTCTTTTCATTTACTTTGTCTGACGCGCTTTTCCTTTTGCTTTAGCTGCTTTATCATTGCTGCACAGGATATGCTGCGTTTAACCCTCATGCGCTGCTATATCCTTGTTGCACTCATACTAACCATTCCATTTTTTTTTGTCGCACGGTATCAGCATGTGTGTAAATTTGGCGCTGACATGAATGAATGTGCCGTAAGGAGAAATGCACTCGAGCCATCCAGCCATGTTTATGTTAGTCGGTAGTGTGTGGAATGAAGTGTTTTATGTTAGTCTCATATGTTTACTTTGCTCCTTGCAACATTTTTGTTAAGATTTTCGCTTGCTTTTGTCACTTTTTGTTGTTGTCGTTGTTGTTGTTGCGGGTGCAAATTGCACTTTTGTTTAACAAATGCACAACAACAATGATTCACTCATTTCGTTCTTTTATGCTCAACAGAAGAAAGAGCGTTTTGAAACTTGTCACTTTATTGTTTTCTTTTACTTTAGCAAATTCTTTGTTGATTTTTCGCATGTTCTTGATTTATTTTGTGTTATTTGTTTGCTTTGTTTTAAGTTTTTTTTTGTATTTTTATTTTTTTTAATTCATGTTGCTGACAGTTTGACTTAAGTTTGAATGAAATTTTATTTTTGAGCGTTTTATATATTTTCTAGTGAGAATATGCTAACCTCTGAACCATTAATCAAAATGCTGCATTTTATTTTTTTTTTATTAGATTCGGAAAATGAACCCTACTACGAGCATCGTGGTGTCACTGCCAATTGTCCTTAGCAGGCCTGGGTAACAGGCGACGTGTATGGTTTAGGAAAGAAGTGGCAAAAGTTAACTCGATTAAACTTTCTTGTAGGTTTGGATCTTACCAAAGGTCTGACCAATTTAACTTCCTCGATGGTAGCCAAATTAAAGCAATTGTGTAAGTTGCGAACATAAAATGCACAGCCAGATTTAAGTTTAAAAGCCTCTTTTTTAAAGAATTTGAACTCATTTGCGTAATGATAGATATGCTCCGACAACGTACCTTCAGGTTTCCGAAAAATTTACCGGTAAATTTTTATTTTATTCGGGAGAGAATGTTTACTCGTTAGACTCCCTGTCATTATTAAGATTGAAGTTCCATCTTTTAGCCCAATCTTGAAGATACGAAGGTACTCTTGAAGGCCATCTGATTTCTTGTGTGGACATTTTGATGCTTAAATCATCAGCAAATGACGCAATTAGCAACTTAGATGACATTATAACCTTCCGCTTAAAATTTAGAATTGGGAAGTCTGCTGAGAGAAGTCAGTACTGAGTAGGTCCCAAAACGCTACCCAGCGCAAATCTAGCTGTTCAATGTAGTCCCCTAGTAGTTCCAGCTCGATTCACTAATTCCACCGATTTTCCTACATCTTGATCCCGTCCGAAAAGTAATTTTTTCCGAATGTCTGCAAAAAAAAAGGTCCGCTGCGTCGATGATTTCTTTGCATGAGTTGAATTTTTTATAAATGAGGTCTGGGAAGAGATAATAGTCCACATGAGCCAAATCGGACAAATACGGTGGATGCGATAGCAATTGAGCCCAAAACCAAGATGCCACTCCCATTTTTATGTATAGCCCTCACACATAAGCAATTCAAAGATTCGTGTGGCGTGTGGCGATTCGGTTCCACCGAAGTTAACGTTTTCCTTGATTTTGCATAATTTTTTTCTTGTTTTTTATGTTGACTATTCTAATATTTTAGGTCTAGTCCATCCTTCTTAATTTTTATACCCTGTTCCCGAAGGAAAAAGGGTATATAAAGTTTAATAAATGTATGTAAAAGGTAGAAGGAGGCTTTATAGACCCTATAAAGTATATATATTCTGATTATTGAAAGGTGAGTCGATATAGCAATGTCTGTCGGTCCATCCGATCGTCCGTCCCGACGTCTGTCGTATCAAATCGAATATCTCGGAGACTACAAGAGATAATGCCCACCATATTTGAAACTTAGACTCTCCTAAGTCTCTTTCTTCAAGTGATCACTCAAACAGTAGTATAAAAATAGGGACTTCTGCCCTTTTTGCTGTTCTTCAAAAATTGAGTCTTTCTCCAGGATTGCAGAAGCTTTCTTAAAATTTAAATTTAGTTAAAATTTCTGATTTCTATTTTTTTATTATTTTTTTCCTTGTTAGTCAGCACCCAAAGTTTTCATACGTTTAATTGTGATTTAACTTAAAAATAATTAATATTAATCGAATATATTTAAAGATAGGAAAAAATGGACAATGTTGAACTTGGAACATGATATTTCAAAAATTGTTGGGAACAATTAATGTTTTGCTATAATTTTTAGTTATAGGTATGGAGTTTTCGGAATGAATCAAAGCCACATCTACCAATAACATCCATTATAGGTTCATGACGGTTTAGTTGTCTTAACAAAGCTCTTGAAACTTTCCCTAATGAGAAAGAAACAACGCTATTGGATCGACTAAAATTAATACTTAGAAAAAAAAAAAAAATGATATTTGACATACCATTTACAAAAATTCAAAATAATTTAATCTAAGACTTCATTACAACTTCTCAGAGAATTTTAAATATCGATTTGCAAAAAAAAAAAATTGAGATTCGGTAAAGATCACATTGAGAAATATCAGAGTGCCGCTGTCTTTGCCAAATACAATTGATGATCGCCTGCTGTTTTCAATTTCTTGAACTCGACGTGAGGGCGCACTGAAATAAAGCCAGAGTAAATCGGACACAAAACGAGAAAAGAAAAATTCAAAATGATTGCTTTGCGCATTTGGCTGGCATATATTATTACATCGAATGAATGACTGAATAAATGAATAAAATGTACCCGAATGAATACGTACGTACTTTTTGTCGGCAATTTTCTTTTTATTATATTTGGCTATTGTTATATCGAATTAAACAATTTTTTTTTTTCTTAAACATTTTTTTTTTTTTGTAGAACAGCATGCGACCGGACACTCAGGCGTTGATCTTTTTTTATATTTTTCCCAGCGAGTTTTATGGAATTCATTCATGAAATACGTTAAATAATGTGTGAACAGATTGAAGATTGAGGCTTAACGTGAAGCTGAACAATCATTCCACTAATGATTAATGTATGAATAAAACGTCAACATAGAAACGTACCGAACGAACGGTAGCAGCTTGAAGTGTCATTAAAAATGACTCAAGGCGCAGCTTGACAGAAACGATCTCGATTTGATTCGATTCGATACGATTTGAAGCTTAAGAAAACTAGAACAGAGCGTAAAAAATGACATCGAGGCTTAAAGACTTCCGCGTAAGTGCGGCAGCAGAATAGTCTTCGAACGATCGATTCTTCTTCTTGTTGTTAAAGCACATTTCGAACTGATTTTACCAGAGACTCTACTCTGTCTCTTTTTTTTTTTTTTTATTTTTTAAAAATGGTGATAATAATGTGAATGTTGATGTTATTTGTTGCGGCTGTCAATAAGACTTGCCGGCAATATACGTTGCTGACTTGGCATAAAAAAAAAAATAATATCGAATTGGTTACGCGCGTGAGCGAAGCGATCTGTTTGGTTACGCTTTTATCATGTCACGTCTGGTTGTGCCTCTGTCTCTATTGCTGTCTCTAAATGTCTGCTATAGTATATATGATGACTTGGAATTATTATTATTATTATTACTCGTACTTAAGTTGCACATCTAAAATATGCTTTCCGGTTGCCACAACATGTCAATCAAAAATCTTATTTGCTCTTTTTATTTTTTTGTCTGAATAACGCTGGCACAGCGATTTTCTCTGATTTATTATTTCATCATAAATGTTTATAATTTGAACGGATCGTTGTGATCGTTTTTCATTTATATTTCTTTTGCGGACTTGTGGCATAATTTGTTGCATGTCAGTTTGTCGGTCTTTGATGAGTTTTGAGTTTAGTTATGGTTGAATGATTGTAATACTTTTGATAAATTACTAATTTGTTATTGATTTGTACTTATGAATACGTATTGTACATGTAGGATAAATAATTATAGCGCAATTTAAGTAACCACATTTTTAGATATATATTTTTTTTCTAATATTATACATGTCTTTGTTGAAATCGAAGCATTAATACTTATCAGACGAAATTTTCAAAACTTGTTTTATCCAATATATAAAATTGTCGTGTCACAGTGTTCGTAAAAAAATTCTAAGAAACGGCTTGACCCATTCTTATGATATTTTGAGTCTATATTCAGTAGGTCTAGAATGTAAACTATTTTTCATCCTGAGTAGTAGTAATCGATCAGATTTTCATCGAATATTTTCGAAGCAACTTTTTCCGATTTGAATGAAAATTTATAAATGTGTATATTTTGGTCCAACTTAAAAGATAGAATCTGTATCGTTTTAGAAAATTGAACGGTAGGCGTGACACCCATAAAATCGATACACAAATTTATCGTAGTTTTACAAATATTTGAGAGAATGGAAATTTGGTATAAATGTTATTAGGAGCCGCAAATTTAAAAAGTGGGAGGTGGGCAGTCCACATAAAAGCGAACAAAAAAAAAAAAAAAAAACTTACTTACAAAAGGACAATACATTGAAAAAAGGGCGGTGGGTGTGGCACTATACGAGGTGTGTTCAAAAAGTATCGCATATTTTGTGTTTTTTTTAAATTATTTATTTATTCATGAATATCTATTTTGTCCCCTTTAAAGTAATCCCCTCCCGATAAAATACACCTATGCCAACGTTTTTCCAATCCTCGAAACATGCCAAATAGTCCCTTTCCGGTATAGCCATCAGCGCCTTCTTCGATTTAGCTTTTATCTCCCTCAATCGACTCGAAACGCGTTCCCCGGAGTGGTCTCTTGAGTTTTGGGAATAGCCAGAAGTCACACGGTGCCAAATCAAGCGAATACGGTGGTTGCGGAACGATATTGGTTGGATTTTTGGCAAAAAAGTCACGAAAAATCAGTACAGTTTTAAAAAAAATCATAATTTTTGGTACCAACCGAGACTTGACACGTTTGTGGCCCAAAACATCCTTCAAAGTTGTATTAATTGATTCTTTCGATACATGTGAGCATCGTCCGTTGAGGTCGATGGTTGATCGGGGAGCTCTTCGTCTTCAACACGATCGCAACGCTCTTTCAACAATTTATACCAATCAAATGTTGTTGATTTTGGTAGAGCTCGGTCCCCATAAGCCTTCTGCAACATTTTTATTCCATTTATTCCATTCAAGAAAAAAAATTTGATACAGGTTCTTCGATCCATTTTTTTGAATAGGTAAAAATCGAAGACGATCCAAAAACACGTGCAAGCAAAGTAGCTGTCAACAATTAAGTGAACATTCAAAATGGCCGATCTTGTCGGCATAAGTGATAGACATGAGTACCAACATAACGCCACAAAAAAATCGAAATTCGAATATACGTAACCCGCGAAAATTCAAAATTCGCGATAATGTTTGAACCCACCTC